>PNEQ01078364.1:0-53160 GCA_003012365.1 Medauroidea extradentata | reverse complement strand
GAGAGTTTGTGCCGGGCGCTGGCCCGAGGCGGTCGTTGGAGAGTTTTGTGCCGGGCGCTGGCCCGAGGCGGTCTTTTGTTGTAGGGCAGTTAGAACGAATAAGTCTTATCATTACCTTTTTTTAACCTCACGCTCAGACATGGTAACGCCGGACAGTTGACGGGTTTAGTTTATTTTATTTTTATTTATTATTTGTGATAAGTAAATAACCGCCTTTTGTAAGAAACTGCCTTTTGTAAACATCTGTCAAAGTTAAACAAAAAATAAATCAACAGTTGACTGAGGAAGTGAGTTATTGGTGAAATCACGATGGTTAGTCAACCCTTAAGTTAAATCAAACTGAGCTATCCGGAGCATGTCATAACATAACCTCAACACCAACTGCAGTAGACTACACCAGCAATAGTAAACACACAGCAGACGCAGGACGCGTCACAATATATATACACACACACACACAAACATATAATTTTTAACTGACTGGAGAATTGTTTTTTTTTTTTTATTCTGTCTGTTATTTATTACAAAGGCTCTAACATAAAATTATTTTGCTTTGTAAAACTTACGTGAACTTTAAAATCATAAGGTACATACTGAAATGTTATAAATTCTGCTAAGTTTATTCTACTATGTTTTATTTATATTTCTCATATAAACTGCTAAATCAAGCTGTAAGCAACAATGACCAAGTGCTGATATTTCTATAGAAAAATATCAGTAAATATTCTACAATTTTGTTTTGCTACAAATTAGTCGGCAGCAACGTAACAACTATAGTGATGTATGCACTGGCTCGCGTAACTGAAAATTAACAGTAAACTACACTCGATTGGCACAGAATATTGCTACTTGACCACAGTTTCTTCTAGTTCTGTTCACACTTTTATTTAACCATCACTTGTAAATAAAAATATATGTACAGGTACAGGTGAATAATATTTTTGTTCACTGAGGTTTTCTTTTGGCTAAAACTTGACAGCAGATTCTCGAACACATAAAAATAACACATGTGTACTGTTAGTTTCATACTAACCTCTGCAAATATTCCTCTTCCAAACCGTCATTCAATCGATGTAATAATTCTGACAAACATTATGTCATGACAATCCATGCTCACGTCTTCGCTCAGCCGTCATGACACTAGTGTGCAGTGACCTTGTGAAGGACACTCTGGCGCTAAGAGACTCACAAGCAGAGCTTCCAACACCGAGAGTGTTAAAGAAACCCAAATATCTTATGTGCGCTGACTTTAGGTAGCAAGAAAGCACACTAAAAATAGTTCTGGAATTTAATTCCATTAAAACAACAACAAGTCTGAGTTAAAGTCCACCTTCGACAGTACATGCTTGTTTTTGTGTAAAACTGCTGGGTCAATCCATCTAAACTGGTCTAGGACCTGTAACTAGGCCATTTTTACAAAATGATAATTATTTTATCTGATAACCCTCATGTTGGTATTTTAAGGGCGCAATTCACCTCTGTTTTCAACCTCTTTTATAATTTTTATGCTTATACCAGATATTTTTTTCTTATTTTAGACATAAATTGTGACTAAATCTTCCTCTTTGAAAATTGGTGTATCTCTAATAGTTTTCCCGTAATGTGTCGTAAACTTCAAAATTTCGTCTTTACGGTTTTAAGTACGCCACTAAAACCAACTGACATACCGAACCAAAAAAATTCACAGTGTATAACAGTGTTGTAGGCTATGATTTGAACTATATAAAATAAAAAATAAATTAATTTTTGTATTTTTATACAATTTTTGAAATTTTTAAATTTTCATTTCAAAATTCAGAATTTTTTATTAAATTCAAAAATATTTAACTTTTGTTTTTATATCTGTCATTTTATAACCTACAACACTGTTATACACTGTGAATTTTTTCGGTTTGATATGTCGGTTGGTTTTAGTGGCGTACATAAAACCGTAAATTGCAAATTTTGAAGTTTACGACTCATTACGCGAAAACTATGAGAGATACAGCAATTTTCTGAGAGGAGGATATAGTCACAATTTATGTCTAAAATAAGAAAAAAAAAATATTTGGTACAAATATATAAAAAAAAAAAATGACGTTGAAAACCGAGGTGAACCGAGCCCTCACGAGTGAACGTTAGTTCAGTTTTTGCTGCAGATTTGAATGAAATTTTGTCTACAGTTTTATTTAGTTACTGCTGTTGTCTGTACATGTTGTCAAAAATTTCCCCCACATTTTAATTGAGATATTAAACTATGAAATTTAATAATTTTAAGTTGTTTAATTCATACCTGTAAAACGTCAAATGTCTGACGCACTAATTATGTATGCACATAATCTTCTTGTATAACAAAATAATATTTAATTGTAATAAGTGAAATATATTTATATTATAAAATAAATTAACTGTGAACTTCTGTATAATGTGAAAGTGCAGTCTTGTATAAAGTCGGCTCTCACGCATTACTAACATATCGCAGAGAAATCACCTTAAGCCGTTAGACACACAAAGCATCACGGAATAATTTGTTGCTAAACACATGTCGGAGCTATATTGGGAGAGCTGGAAATTCATTAGCTAATGGTATCAAATTTTCACACAAAGTGAGTGCAAAGTCTGAGAAATTACTTCCACTTAAGTAAATACTCATTGAATCCAAACGGAAGTTCAACTATTTGTAAAAAGAAAGAATACTGCAACGTTTGGTATCTAATACATGTCTATGCACTGTCTAGAAACATGTGAGGAATGTCAGTTAATAGTCCAATTTCGGGCTGTTTTCAAAATTTTACATACAGCCGGTAAGAAATAACGTGCTCTGAAGACTGCTGCCAAGATGCGTGCAATGAGGAAAGCAGTGGACTACGCCCAGCAGATAAGGGAAGGAGGAGGCCGAGACAGCATTAAGTCGCTTATCTCTTCCCAAGATTAGGAAGCGTAGCAATGCCATATTACCTGGTTTCTCTAGCCACTGAAGGATCGTCACCACAGAACAAGGAAGGGTCGTCACTTGGAATCTAGGACTGCAGATGAGTATACTCGTGGCCAATTTCGCCTGCCGGTATTTTATCGATTCCTCAGCTATAATCTGTGGGATATTTACTAAAATCATAAATGTTTTATTTATGGGAGTTTGATTTCGTAATATTTTTATAAATTATTTAAATAAATACATGTATAGTGATTAAGAAAACAACAACATTAACGATAAAAAAAACATTCTTAATCATTTTCAAACCCTTCTTGAATTTGACTTGTACGAATTTATTGTGTACTGGCGAAATATGTAAAGTAACAGAATCATAAAGTCAAATGTGAAAGTAATCAACCGTGTATAGCAGGGGCAGATCTACACCTTTGCTTTGGAGGGGCTGGGCGTTCTCTCCCCGGGAAAATATTTTCAAGGTGTAAAATGGTGCAATTTAAGCATTATACTTACCTAAAAATGTTAAATAAACAGTTACCGTTGCAATAGTGTGATTTCAATATGTAGATTATTTTGTCGTCAGCATATAATTTAACTTTTTGTGTTTGGTTTCATGGGGGGAGGGGGAAAGTCATGACCCCTATGATACACCTATGGATTCGCCCCTGGTATAAATTCACACATTTTAGAATCAATTAATTGACTAGTATGTTTGACAGCTGAAATAATTTTGATCAACTACTCATTTATTTTGAAAAAACCTTATAATAATTTTTCATTAATCCTTGTCCGAATGCTCGGATCGCACAGACATATATTCCTTCGACCATACATTTCCGTAACTGTGTAGTTGTTTCACCAGATGTGCTAAACTGGCTTGAGAGAGTTTTCATGTTTGAAGCATGACATGGAATTACACTTACTACTCTGGTAAAGAAAAAGTTTTGTAGGAACATGATTTTTTTTTTTTTGCAGCAGCCTTTAAATGGTTTGTTTGTAATTTACAGACTAATGCAAGTACTAATAAAGAGTTGAGTAAATGAATAAACATTATCAGTGTTATATGATGTTAACATTGCGGTCGTAGCTGCTGGTCAAAATTGTACTTTTAATCCACCTCGGAGTGCAGCCATGTCCTAATTTACCACTACGTGTTATGAATGTGTTCGATACCATGTTTATTATTTTCTTTTCTTGAACATATACTTGCCACATCACATCTATTCACAGTCAAAAATTAACTTCACTTCCCATTAAACAATTTAACAAAAATTTTATTTAAGTTGACTTGTTATGTTTTCCTAACTTACGGAGAACTTTCAGAATACTTGCAAATATACTTTGCAGCATTGTAATGATTCTTCTCAAAATAGTGTCTCACCGCTCATTAATACGATAATGGCACGATATGAACTAAAACAAACTGTGATGTATGATGGCGGGAAAGGCCGCTAGGCTACTAATTACAAATAAAACAGAAAGAGTTGTGCACAAGTACTCACAGGATGGTACTTGCAGATAGAAACACACACACATAGGACGAACACATTTCTCCGCGGATGCGCGGTCACAACGTTTCGTAGACTACATCTGCTTTATCAGGTGAGTGGAGGCACACTGAAGTCTATGGTCCAGCGGTGGTTGGTACCTAGCGGCCAGAGGGCGAACTAAGGTGCGGCGGGAAGTTTGAAATAAGGGTTTGTTATCTGAGGTTAAGGCCAGGTGGCTGTCTGGATTTTGCAATGTATTGATGTGCCAGTTCCCAGCGTGTTAATTCTGCTTTGTTTTTGTTATTCAACTGTGGTAGAGCCCTCACCACTCTGGTTGTATAACAGGAATCAAAGTTGGAGTTATGACGTGCTGCATGTGCAGCAACTGGCTTCTCATGTGGATCAACCTCCGCTCCAGCTATGGCTTTTTTGGTGAACCACGCTGCGGCTCCTGTGCAATACATCAACCTTCCACATCATTCAATAGCAGACAGACTAATCAAACCTACTCCATACCAGGAAGCTACAACTGTGCAACTGAAAACCTCATCTACCAGCTACAGTGCACTCATTGCAATGCAGAGTATATCGGCCTAACCACCAACACTCTCAGACAGAGGATGAATGGCCACAGTTGAATAACAAAAACAAAGCAGAATTAAGACGCTGGGAACTGGCACATCAATACAGTACAAAATCCAGACAGTCACCTGTCCTTAACCTCAGATAACAAACCCTAATTTCAAACTTCCCGCCGCACCTTAGTTCGCCCTCTGGCCGCTAGGTGTACTGATTACCAACCACCGCTGGACAATAGACTTCAGTGTGCCTCCACTCACCTGATGAAGCAGATGTAGTCTGCGAAACGTTGTGACCGCGCGTCCACGGAGAAATGTGTTCGTCCTATGTGTGTGTGTTTCTATCTGCAAGTACCATCCTGTGAGTACTTGTGCACAACTCTTTCTGTTTTATTTGTAAACTGTGATGTATGACATTGAATATAAGCCTGCAAAATTCTACATTGTAAATTAAAAACACTTTAGGTACAACCTTTCAAAGAGTCATCAAGAACTACTAAATGGAAGTTACATACTACAGTTCTGAAAATTGTAACTTACACGAGTATCTTAATATGTATTTAAAGTTCGAAAGCTTTGATTATTTCACCACGTGAAAATAATTTGCAAGCAGCTAGTCATAACTAGTCAGAAATCATGTCAAAATATTTTTACATAATGTACGAAAAGCTTGTCTCCCTCTCCTTTTCTTGCTGGCTCTCTATAATAAAATAGAATTCAAATTCCTGCAGAATTTTTACAGTAATGTGTCTGTTTGAGGCAAAAACAAATATCTTTCCTGTACTAGATAGACTGCTTTGAAAATATCCTTACAATTAACGAGTTGTGTAGGCTCTAGTTATTTCACGAATCTGTAAGTGAAAGTCACCGCAGTGTAAGGTACACTTTTTATGTAAGAAAAAATAAAGGTTTCCCGCATAAGGGTACTTAATATTATTCATAAATTAACAAGTTATCTCGAGATTTATTTATTACAGTATGAAAAATGTTACATCTTAATTTTTTTTAGATGGTCGTAAAAAGTCCACCACATTATTTTATCATTGAACATGTATTCATTTATTTAGTGTACAGCATTTTGAAAAATATTAAAAGTGTCAGAATAACACAATAACATTTTGAATTTCGTTTTCAATATTCTTTTCAGTAATATGCAAAGACATTTCTTATTTGAAATTTTTGCTGTAATAATTTTACCATCATTTAATATTTGGTACTTAAGCTATATTTCTGACTAAACGAATGTGTGTTGTTAACATCATAGACACATTATTAAATGCCAGTGTTTATTATTACACACTTTAGATATTACATGATTTTAAAACAGTTTACAATATGAAATTAAGCAAGCTGATTACAGTCAAGATGTTAGTGTTACACTTAACAGCAAAATCTACTTGGGGAAAACTTCATTAACATCTCTATAAGAATATTAGGTTCAATCCAATTTATTACACATTTTGCAGCAATGCCTGACTTTTGTTTGTGCTTGTATTATTGTTTAGTAAGAAGGAAACTAGAATACTGTTCAGTAATTAGAAACTATATTTCAGCTACTGATTATAAGTTTATAAGTGATTAGAAAAGTTACAATGC
This sequence comes from Medauroidea extradentata, assembly GCA_003012365.1. Taxonomy (NCBI): domain Eukaryota; kingdom Metazoa; phylum Arthropoda; class Insecta; order Phasmatodea; family Phasmatidae; genus Medauroidea; species Medauroidea extradentata. The sequence goes on along the minus strand of PNEQ01078364.1, from coordinate 46,588 downwards.
AATATATTTAAAACTTTTTTAAACAGGTTCCCAATTACTAATTCAAACTTTGACTACAGCAACAAGAAAAAATAATCTATCACTCAGATTTTAGAAACAAGATGGTTTATATACATATGATGCCTTATTTTATCAATTTTTTTCCCTTATCCCTCATGTTCTGTCATTAGCAAACATGTATGCAACTTTATTTAATGTGGCCGTGGTCGTGTTGTAAGGCGTATGATATTGACTCCGACTTTACACTTTGACCATGTGGAACCAATGTGCCTACCAATCAGGCCCAATGAAGCTGTATTCCTCAAATGAAGGTATATAACTGTCGTCGTCCCAGCCCCGTGGTCAGGGAAGTAGAGAATGACTTGAAGTCAGCTACTGGCCCTCTCCTAAAAGGTTTCTCTCTGTTGTGTGTCACCCAACCACCTACCATACCTCAAGTCACCACAGTGCTTAGTTTCAAGTGTTTCAGTGCAATTCCGACAGTGTTAGTCTTCAAGTGTAATGTTTAAATTCAGTGTAGTTCAAGGGCAATGTTAGGCTGTGCAACTTAAGTAAACCAGGGTGTCACACAGGCTTTCAAATTACTGCCACGCATGTGACATCATGCCACTCACCCATTCAAAATTAATTTAAGAACTCTGTTACATAATCAATAACGGCAATGGTCATGCTATAGTATAAGAAAGAGCATTATGTTAATTTTAAGTCACATGATCACATAATTATGTTTAAGAGTGTTTTATTTTAAATATGTTTATTTGGTCTACACATTTGTTAAAGTGTAAGTATGTTCTAATCACTATCAATAATTATTTAACACTCATCCACGCAAAGGGTTTTCATGTGTATCACCTCACCTTCATTTCACATCGAATAACAGGACAAATAACATCTTGGCACGCACCCATGGCTATTGTCTCGCCCCAGTTCATCATTAACAGGCCAAGTGGTAGGACGTACGTCCTGGAGAGGAATTCAACTTTTGCAAGTCACTGAAATTCATAGTTCTGTTCACGTAAATTTTATTCAACGGTTATTTTCATCCTCTCTGTCTACCCGTGCTTTTGATTCATGTGTTTAACGCCAATATCTGTAAACTTTATCTCCATGCCTGTGTGTTCGGGCCGGGAGATCACTGCCTCGGTACCGGCCGACTCCGGAAGTTTTTTAGTCAACTAGCCCACAGCTAGCAACCACCTTTGTATTGTGCTAATGTAATTTTTAGGCCAACATGCCACATAAGTTCAACAGTTTAAGTAACATAACTATAAGAGTGCCACGACCACGTGTGTGTATTGCAAGTCTATCACCAAGTGTTTGTACTTCAATATCAATAAATCTATATGCAACCAAGTAAGTAAGGGCACTGTGTACAGTCATTTAATTAGGGATTTAGGAGCTATCCAAATTACGGTTCTAGGGCAAGGGGCCGTGTGTGGACAGCTCGAATAGTCCACGTGGTGAAAGCGCTAGTTTTCCGGGTGCTCCCATAACCTGACCAACCAGCCAATATCACCGCATGCCAGCTGAACAATACGCGACCCTGAATCACCACCACCACTGTCCTAGCTGGGCATAAGGCTAGGTGACGCACAGAGATCAACAAAACAACAACCACAGCACAGCAATCATATAATTCCACTTCACTGTTCTCCAAACCAACCCTCTCTGACCTCCAGGCGCGTTGGCATAACTATAATTACTATTACTTATATTGCTAATATGTATTATCATTTCCTCGCTTCTTGCATGCTACTGGCAGAACTCAGTGTTGTGTAATATCATTACGTAGCACCACATTCCTTTGAACACTTCATGCTAAGTCACTGGTAAAAATTTTGTGACATACCTACTTTTGTTTGGTTTAAATAGGCTGTTTCCAAAACTTATACTTAAAATTTTAAATACTGATACATTTTGCAACAGTTAAAATAATGTGTGTTTTCAGTGAATCATAAATAAGAGTAAGTGGTAAATAAATAAACATTAAAGAAGCCAGTGATAAAGTTTATACAAAGTATTGTCTAGGATGTATTGATTATTTTTTGCATATTGGCTTCGAGAAACGTACTACACTATGTGTACTTCATACATTACTGTATTTTATGTAAAATGCTCTCTTAACACATTGTATTTAATTTTTCAACATTCATTCTGTAAGGGGTATGAAAACTAAACAGTTCTCGGTGAACCTCAATATCTCTTAACTCCTTAACTGCGACATTCGACTATAGTCAAATATACAAAATATTGCTTAGCTGCGAGATTTTACTTTAGTTGAATACCAAATTGAATGATTCTATAAACACTACGTATGTGGTTTTCTCGTTTAAAATTGATCTAAAATAAATTATTTACCAAAAAAAAAAAAGAAAAAAAAAGATTTTTAAAATTTTTTTTACACTTTCTTGGAATAATTAAAATTTTTTTATCCAGCAGCGAAGGAGTTAAACCAGTCAAAATGCTAATGTGCTTTACTGACATGATTTTGGCTTCAGAATTATGCCAACATAAATACTTACTCAAAAAACAATTGCAGGGCTTTTCGAAATTTGACACGGTAAGGATGCGAAAGTCGAGAAATATTCTCCCAAAAGTCAAGTACGACTGTGGAAAAATAATTTATATGTCCTTAATTTATGCCATTTTATTGATACATGGAACTTATTGGGCATGGACCAGTATATACAAATTAAATTTTATAACAATTCTGACGATGTTCCACAGTCGTTTGGAACACTGGTAAGAGATCTAACGTAAGGCGACAAAGAACTGCTATAATATTATATAAAACACACTAGAGGCAGCTGGCAGAATAGTTAATTTTTTATGTGAAGTGTACAATAACGTATGTAAATGTTTAAAGAATAGCGGGCGAAGCCACAACGTGCTCCTTTAGTATAAATTTATTAATCATTACTCGTTCATTCTCTACAGGTTTCCATGTGATATTGGGTATTACACAATGTAATTATTTATATAAAATGGTTCCTGCCTGTACAGAATTCATAATTGCCAGTACCTATTAACATCATTAACTAGTACGCTTAAACACACAAATCATACAGCAACATACAACGGCTTATAAAAAGTAGCTTTCCATGCGTGCGTTCTCGACGAGATAAAAATATCTAACTGAAAATAACTAACCACCGTTAAGCATAAAGAATATTTCCATAGCCATTTACTTGTAAACAGCATTAACAAAGGACTAATTTCCTCTAGCTGAACCTATTTTAATAAGGTTTTATTGTTACATGTATATAGTATTGTATTAAGTAATATGAACTTTCATAATTACATTTGCATATTAACATTTGCAACTACGTCATAAATTGCGAAAGTATTATTTTATCTTTGTTAATACACATCTTAGTATTACAATTGACTCCATGTTATAAATAGGTTCAGTAGTTTCAAACACACTGGAATATTGTTTTTATGGATTGGAATTTGTCTAAGGACACATTCTGGCTGAGAGTATACTGACACCTGGTTTTGATTAAAATCTTGTTTGAATAAAAAATACATTGAGAAACGATGCTTTAATAAACTACAATACATAACTCCCCCAAAATGTATTATTTTTATTATACTTAGCATTGTTTTTCCTCGTAAACGTTTACAGCATTCCGTGTACAAAATCGTATACGTCTATCACATCGTTTTTTTCTTTATAACTGCGAATTGGGGTTTTATAAAAGCATAAGAAATAGAACTACAGTACTCCGTTTTTCCAGAAAACAATTACAAATCTGTTTTTAAAACCACATTAAAATAACAATTTTGCCGCTGATATCAAATATGAAGTAGGTGCAAGATATTACTATAATGCAAAGAAAAAAAAAATCTACTTGGATATTGATTGCAGCTGTTTTAATCGAAAACATCTTCAGATTATCAATGAGTGTGTCTTCCTCAATATACTTGTAGTGAGCTTATATGAGAGTAAATGACGTCGCAGCAGTTCAACATCATCTCCCCACTCCCTTCTCCACCTTCTTAGACCGAACCCCTGCTGAGCATAAGCCCAGGTAAAACTCTTCCCCAGACACAACTGCACCAATAATAATGTTGATTGACAGCATCGATAGTGATGCGCTCTGTAAGAATGTGGTTGAACTCTTTGGGGAGTTTTCTGGGCCTCGTCGTCTCAGTCAGACTTTCTTAACTAACGTTCATTCTTAAAAACCTATTTCCCTTTATTTAAAATTAACATGTTTAAGTATAGTGATAATTAATTTTTATATAGTGCACCATTTCTGGTGCATAAAAATTATTTCCAAACTTGGCAACAAGTCAGATTTAGTAATGTAATATCTGTTCATGATTGGTAAAAAAAGCCTTTTTTTTTATACATTCACAATTTAAAACATTTTTTAATTTATGCACATATTATTGAATACTGGTAGTGTAATATTTATTTTTATAAGCTTTATTTTATTCCATTGTTTGAACTTATTCTCTTACTTCATTATTCCATCAGTGGTCCCTTTAAAGTTGTTAGCTAGCCCCTAATAATAAATTCTATGGTAACTAAATTAGGCTACCTAAATTTGACTTATCTTGAGTTGTTACAATAGTTGATTGTATAACATAGGTATAAGCACACTACAAGATAGAACACGCAACCCATAGAGGTCGTAGTCTGTGGTCAATCCACGGTTTTCCCTTGCGTATGCTGCCAAGTGAAGTAATTTCATTATTGGTGAGTTTGATTATTCCAGAGCTCTACCAAACCTTAGTCATTTATTTCACTGCAGCTTACAAGATGGAAGTCTTATCTTAAAGTGTTTGTTTTCCTTTGTAATGCCTAATGTCAAGTGGAATCACATATTTATTTACCCCAAAATACGGACAGTTAGTTACTGAGTTAATTTTGTGTCAGTAATGGTTCTGTTCGAGTAGCTATTATTTATTATTAATTATTATTATATTCGCTCCCCCTTATAGTTTTAACAGTATTAAGTTTACCCATTAGATCATATTACTATTTTTAATTTACTACGCCCAGCCTCATGACAATATAAAATTTTTGGCAATGGTAGAAGTGAGAAACATCAAATTAAATTTCTAAGTACCTAGACTAGAGTAAACAAAGTATAAAACTGATTGAACTCTGATGTTTGTTTAATTTAGTCCGAGAATTATGGTGTTTTTCAATTTTGTTACCAAAGACTGTGACAAAATTATAAATAGAGAGCAATAGCATTTACAATATCACCTATGAAGATATTTTAAGATAAATTAATTAGTACTGAAGTATATATGTCTCGCCTAGTGTTCTGAAGCTTCGGAAAAAAAAACCCAGAAAAATTGGGGGAAAAAACCACTGATGTAAAAATGGGGGAAAAAATTTTTGTTTTCCACTGACGAAAAAATTGGGAAAATTGGACTTTTTCATCAAGGTGAAAAATTATGGAAAATTGAGAGAAAAAAAAATGCAATAAAATAATCTAACAATTTCTAAATTACAAATCTGGGTGTTTAATGTACTTACATTCGGGGTGTATACCACTTATACGAATGTTTGTTTCTCCGAATCGCTTCTTCCCTGTTTCCAGAGGAGAAGGGCCTGCCCCTACTCTCGGCACATTGTCTGTACTCGCCCTTCCCAACCTCCCGCAGAGCGCACCAGTAAGAAGGTTGGCAAGACACAACAACGAATACCCACTGACCTCCCACTGTGCGAACTGTTCCGAGCTCTCATCTGGAGAGCAGTTTCAAACATTTTACTATAGTCTAAGTTTACTGGATAAAGCGCGCAAGTAAAACTGTGCTTTAAAGTTACCGCTAATGTCGAGATAAATAGCTGTACTTTATTGTATCCTTCGTTATAATACATTTGCAATGAATTTGTACATAATTTCCTTTTTGACTGCGTTATAAAACAATATATAGTTCGTTGTTACCCATACAGCAGTTCTTCACTTCCGCGGCATTTAACAAAACATAAACTGAATGGTAGTTATTCAGAATTATCCTTAGCGTAAACTGAATATCTAAGCTCATAAAATATGTTCAATTTATTTTAAGAAATTTATTTAATTGTTTGAATGCGAATTAAAAAACTATAATTGCGCAAGAATAGTGGGAGAGAAATCGTGCATCAAGTAATTAAAATTATTCCAATACGCAGAGGATACTCAGTTACTACTATCCTGTCGTGTTGATGAAGCGGACGAGAAAATATCGGAAAGTAGCATTTACACAATAGGCCTACATAAGGATTATAGGAAACAAGCTCTTTAAAACTCAGAAAAAAATGTATAAACATGATGTTTGAATCGCATTATTATAGAAATTAAATATCACAATGATATCTCACTAATCAAGGAAATAATTCATGATAATAATTAATATGAAACCTTAGGAAATACATAAGACAAAAATATTTATACGGATAAAAATATCAGCAAAAACCCAGTCGGCCGACTTCTGTTTGAGACACCTGACTAATGTATTTGTGCGACGTTTTACTACTGTCTTTAACTACTGTGCAGGATTGTTTGTTGATATTAGTAAAAAACAAAATCTTATACAGAAGATACAGAACACGTGTTTAAGATATTATTTCAACCTTAAAAAGAAGAACATGGAAAACAGAAGATTATATTATTTAACTGTTCAATTAAAACTAGTAGTAGATACCCCGATAAAACATATTTATCGGAAAGACATTAAATTATCCCAGTAAACCGTCACAAAACATGAAATAAAAACCTCTTTAAATTGCCTCGAGTCGGTTTACAAAAAACATTAGTTCAGCAAGAATTGCAGTGGCATGCTGGGAGACTTGAGAAATCTCTCACACTAACACTACAAGTTTACGGAGAAATTACGCCTTTTTCTGCTACACAACCAGTTTAAATAGAGAATACTTACAAAAGCCCATGCAAATATTAATACAAATGTTTTTCTCTTTATATATTTGTGTGTATGTGCGTGTGTATTTTTTTTTTGTTTCATTTTTGTCATATGATCGTTCAAAATATTGTACTTTCGGAAATTATTTGTTTTAACTAAAAGTTTATATCATATCTCCAAACTTCTTTGTAATGTTCAAAGTTATTGTTAGTTTGATGCCATGGAATGTCATGAAATTGTAATATTGATGGTTAATACTTGTTTAATACTGTTAAGGTAATTACTGTAAAAAAATACCAATTGTAAACCAGCCTATAAAAATAAAATAACGTCAGCCATATGTATACCTTCTGACAGTTTTACTTTGCCGCAAATATTTCGTGTGTCATGCATATTTAAAAAATTCAAATGAAATTCTGCTAACTTCGAACTGGAAAGTTCAGAATTATCACCAACCAACTCGTATAGCTGTTCAAATTGGTAATGGTTATCACGTATTACTTGCGAACAGTATCGTTAACTTAAAAGAAATGTTTTCAATTTGTGTGTGAAACAAGAAATAATGGCTAGGTAAATCTTATTATTGTATATACGTTAAAGGAGAATGTTCGAAAAATTTCGAAACTTTTGTAAAATCTACAATAATTATTTTTGGCCGTCCTTGGGTTTAAATTATTTGTAAAATGACTGGAATAAAGCAGTATACTTACACTCCAGTAAATACTTTCAGAGTCAGATTCTGCAGGTTATTGGGGCTACTGTGATGTATGTCACTTGGTCCTTACCTGGAAGACTGTGCTCTTCATTGCATTTGTGTTATGCCTGTAAGTACACCGCTTAGGTCGACCTTTAAATTAGATTTTAGCGAAGATTGTGTTGATCATGTACATTTTACAACTAGATAAGCTTTAAAACTAAGAATTGGTAGCAATTTTTAGTACTAAATAAATTCACCTTCCTTGGAAATGCAACAGGTTTTAAGGAAAATGTTCAGTTTTAGGGCATTTTGCAGACTTTGATCATCACGCACCATTTAAACTATCCCACAATCAATGAAACTCAAATCACGACTCACTTAGCAGCCAATATTATAACATTCGTAGTCTCAGTTTAGTCCAACATGTTAGTTATAGATGGCTCAACTATTCAGAATGGATTTGGAGGAAGGGATATTATGCGAACAAAACCTCCTTCCGGGTAAAACGAACGATGTTTTTTAACGCTTTACTGATTGTCGACGGTTAATGCTTTCTTACTACTTCTGTTAAAAAGGCATAGGAGAAACAGATAATAGTACTTCCGCTCTTACAAAGCTAGGATTAATAAATGCTTCATTTTAATACAGTTGCATGGTGTTGAGCTGGTTAAAACTACTTCAATGTATCATTTTATAATTTTCTTAAAAATGTTATAGTACAAATGCGTTTCAGATTAGGTGAGAGGCAATCCAATTTCCTGTTACCTAGACATGAAAATGCTTAAATATACTAACAGTTTAATACATGATTAGTATCTAATCCATGTTATTTAACACCTCATAATACTTTCCTTTTAAAATATTCTTAAAGTTTTGTTTATTAGTCCTTTACGAAACGTGCATTTTACCTAAGGCGATACCTTACAAACACATCTTAAAATGCAAATTAGTGAGTTCTGTAACAGAAATTGTGATACTTTTCATTGCCTTGTTCGTAAAAAGTTCTATTGGAACGAACCTTGGACACACAATAGAGCTCATACCCTTGACGATTATACTACGGGTTACGAGACAAAAACACAAAATTGCTATTGCTGCAGAAGAGGTACCTACCAAAGAACTGTAATAGCTAACTGTAGGGAGAAACTTTTAAGACATGTTTCTTTAATATATGTGTGTTTTCACAATAAATGTTTCATCCCAAGTTTGAAGAACACTGTGTAGCTTCCCTACCTAAATTATAGTACACTTATAGTTTTAAATCTGCAACACGAAACCTCTAATATTTCAAAATCGTAGCTTATGTGTATGTGCTACGTTATATGACAAGGAAGTTTCACATAACGCGGCTGTGACCTAAAGAAGCCAAGATGTTGAAAGCCTGTGGTATACTCTGGTTATTTAAGAGGAGACCATTTCTGCATTTACTATTCGTTAGGTGAGAAATATTTATCTTATGTCGTTTTCCATCAAAGTGGCTGTGCAACAGTACGTGGTTGTAAATAAACTATCAATATAATCGAGTCAGAAGACAATTTGGATATTATTTGTCTCTTCTTAATTTATGTAATTCAGAAATGCACATTTCTCTGTGGGACGCATTGTTTTTTACCAATGAGTTGTAACGTGGTGGATACACTTTAGTAACAGTAACTCATTATATTGCGATTATTTCAATAACTATTCCACGTTGGTTCAAGTAACGAGTTACCGGCAAAATTATGAACCAGTTATAGAAAAATGCCAGTTATTGTGTTCTAACTAAATACATGTAATTAAATGTAAGTAAAGTTGATGGTTTTCTTCTCCAATATTACAAACTATTAAGAAAAAAGTTTCACATTTTAAAATAATTTAAATAATATTTACAAAAATTTGGAAACGAGAGTGCTAAGGCAGTCGTGAAACTAAGAGTAATATGATTGTGTATGAATTTTAACTTTAAAACCGTGTATGAATATAATTAGAGATGGTGAAAATCGCGAAAATGTTTTCTGCCAGCGTGTTCCGCAAATCAGTGTTGCGCCCTGCGTCATGTATTATTGGTCGGCGGTTATGTTACACGGTGTAGCTGTTTACAGACAAATCACAGACGTCCAGTAGTAGCGCGTCAGAATTATCATTGGCCCAGTCAAGTAGGGACTCGCCAGTAACGAAATAAAAGCGTTGGAAATGAATACGTTCCACTGAAGCCAAGCAAACAGTCAACATTTCCCACGATAAATCACCTTCTCTAAATATAATGAAAGATTTCGAATGAGTTCGATCAAATTTCAGTCATTACATAAAAATATAAGCCATACACTTTATCGTCGAAATAATATGAGTAAAGCCTGCGTACATGAATTACTGCGGCTCAGTAACAATTAGACCAGTCTCCATAGCGTAGACGGCTGCGCACTGGTTTGTGGTACATGAAGTACTACGACTTAGTAACAAATAGACCGGCCTCTGTAGCGTAGTCGGATGAGCACCACCCTGTGCTACTTTTTAGTCTACGATTTTGTTACAATTAGGCTGTCCTCTGTAACATGGTCGAATGAGCACCAGTTTGTGTTATATAAAGTACTGCTACTTAGTAACAATTAAGCCGGCCTCTGTAGCGTAGTTGGATGAGCACCAGTTTGTGGTACGTGAAGTACTTCGACTTGATAATGTTTGGACAGCCTCCACAGCGTAGACGGTCAGGCACCGGTCGCAGTACGAGAGGTCCTGAGTTCGAATCCCAGCTCGGACATGGCTGATGGCTGTTGTTTTGCCCTTCACCTCTCTTCACCCTCACAGGCTTTACGACCTAGTTGTTAAAGGAGGGAGGGTTTAAAATCCTCTCACCTTCACCATAAATTTTTCTAAGTCGGGCCACATTGAACATTGCTTTATATTTCTAGGACACTTTAGTCATATGTTGCAATAAAGCTTCGTCTGGGTGGCTTCCGATTTTCGTATCTGTTGTCGAGTTTCGTTAACACTCAGATAACAATAAATATTGCTGCCAGCAGAATTCTTCTACCTACTCACTGTACCCCGACTGTGCCTTAAAACCCTTATGCGACATGATTCTCGTAACTTCCAGTCAGAGCGTCGCCACGAGATTTCTGGACTCTCAATTAAGTAAATTTAACAGATTTGCGCCACGTGCTGGGAGAGATAATTCCCAGAGGCATATTGTGTGCATGTCAGTGAATCGTGGTAATAGCGACGGTTTGTGACAGGCACCCAAGGGACTAGGCGGTGTTGTGTGCTACGAAGAATTGAGCCGACGAGTGCATTCTGTGACTTTTAGAACACTCTCTGTGTGCTCATTTGTGAGTGTGCGTACAAACATTTAATGAACAGAACTGGGACATTATTATTTTTAATTTATAACAGTTATATGTATCGTAATTTTTGGTTTTGCTTGTCCTTAATTCGTGACATTAATTTAGACGAGATTGTTAGTGATATTTAAGAATTTTATTGCAGAGAGCTGTAAATGAATTTGGCTTTAATTATTTTCTTTAATTTAGTCTTAGACCTCCATCCCTCAGTGTTTCTTGCCTAACTTTTAACACTCGTGTCAGAAGTGAAATGGAAACACTTAGTAAAAATATAAAATAATTAAAATTAAGTGTATGTAAATATGCATTTTCACTAACATGTTGAATGTTCAAGGAAAAGTAATTTTATGTTAGTAATTATATGCTTACAAGAATTATTGCTAGTGAGTTGGAAGGATTGTGAGCCTTGACAGAGGGACAATGTTAATGAGAATGTAGACAAGAAAACAGACAGTGTTTAAGATAATGTAGACAAAAAATGGATTGAATCAGTGAGCTTGTGCATACAAACACTGTGTATGTGCACTAAAACTAATTGTTTTTCAAATGGTATACCATAATATCGGCGGTTTTAGTGACTGTGTAAAACTTGACAAAAAGAAAAATCGTAAATGTGAAAGACGATCTGCAGAAAGAGGTGAGTGACCGCAATTTGTGACATGTTCACCATGCTCAACTTTAAAGTAGCAGCCAGCGACCTGGGGATTCTCGCTAAGAACTTTGGCTAGACGTTGTGAGGCTAGCCTATCAGTCACTCTAGGGGTGTCCAGAAGGGGAGCGGGAAGTGATTGCAATTGGCTTCTTCATCGATATCATTGCTGATATGAAGATGCGGCAAGCAGTACGCCTGGCAGTACCACATTATACCCTTAGCTCATGCAATGGATGATGAGTTGCCATGACGAATTGTTTTGCGGTGCGACTAGTGGCACTGACACGTGATGAAAAAGGGAACCACATCGAAAATACTCCAAAGGAAATTGAGACTCCAACGAATGTAATTTACAGATATTTGGTGCTGCAGAGCACCGCGTCGCACACAAAAGCGACCAAAATGCTGGGACTGTGGACGACCATGACAGCCGGTACCGACAAAATCGGCGAGGAAACCGGTGTCGAAAGTTACACGAGGCCAACCAATCTGTAAAAAATTCGGGAAATATGTGAACACAAGTCTTTAAGATTGAAGGTTGGTGATTGCTTATGGTAAGTCCCCACATTTCAAGTATATTCGGTGAAACATGAACTTAATACATTGCTGGTACAAGATAGCTTGTACGATGAAACCTATCAGATGGTCTTAGATATATGGGCTACCATTACTGTCATCATGCTGGACATCACAGGGCCTTTCCTACAGGATCACAAAATGGTTATATCATGCCGTGTATTTCAACAACTGTAACTAGGGATACCACACCCGATATCGGGAGGAAAATTGTACAGCTAATATTGTGTGATCTCAAGCTAGAATACAAAGTCTACATATCATATATTGAAGATACATGTTTATTATTATACGTTTATATGTACTGAGCAAACTAGGATGTTGTATTGACACTCAACTGGGGATCTTGAGAGTAGGTGAAACAGTGATAGTAATAATACCACGACCAGAATCAGCCTCACCAGTCAACTATCCAGTAGTTTGGTTTTAGGCAATGTTTTGTCAGCTTCAAGTGAAATTGTCATGCCGGGGTGCTGTGTAGGTAAATTTGTGATGTTCTTAGGATTTATTGTGCCTATGGGTTGAAGGAGTGATCTGATTGATTAAGTACTTGTAACAAGGCCTAAAGTTTCTTCAGACTTGGATAACATGACTGTTAGAATGAAAAAAATTCATCTACAGCACAATTAGTCTTGAGGCGGCTACAGTTGTGGTAATGTAAGGTTTTCCAAATAATCACAACTGGGCCATAGACCTTAAAGGAGGATTATGTTAAGCACACTCTGCAAACTCACTTATAAAACTCTGTGACAGAAAGCAAGGAAAAACATAGATTGGAAACCAGAGAGGGTTTATTCAGAACTCTCGATGAAGGGAAAAAAATTTTTTTTCACTTGGTTCACGTGATCTTGGTAGGACATCTGTCGCATGACGCCGTATGGACGCAGTAGAGGCTAGATGTATCAAGCAACCTCCTAGGCAGATGTCTAAGAGGTTTATGGTATTCTGTAGAAAAATTAAGGATATCGAAGTGAAAGAGCCATTAATCAGTTCATGATCATCTCCCATTGTGTTGAATAAGAAAGAAGATGGCTCTGCAAGATTTTGTGGAGATTACTGCTAGGGGAATGATCTGACGAGGAAATACATTTACCCACTTACTTTGTTGGATGACACATTGCATAGCCTGGCTGGGTAAAAATGGTCCTGCACCTTCGACATGAAAAGATTTTACTGACAATTTGAAATGGCCCCTGAAGATAGAGAGAAGTCTCCTTTATCTGTACAGCGAAAAGGGACTCGGCAATTCATGGCCGTGCCTTTTGGAATGTGCAATACTCGAGTGACATTCAAACAACTAATGGTAGTACTATAGTATATTGGTCAGATTTATTTAGATTATATTCTGATCATAGGGAAGACATTCGAAGAGTAATTTACATGTCATTATTAGTTGTTGCAGACTGTAATTTCAGATAATTTTAAGCTAATTCCCACAAATTGCCACGCCTTAAAAATGTGAATATCCTGGGATACATAATGTCGGCTGAAGGGATTATAAGCCTATCCTGAAAAGACCAAATGAATCAAAGACTAGCCACAGTCAACTGATCGGACTCATTTCGCATTAGTTTTCTACAAAAGGAAAGAAATTACTTAAGTTGATTGAGATGAAAAAAATTATCTGGACTCCCGAATGAGAAAATTATAAGTTTCTCCTCCTGTCCTAGGCTACTCTAGCAGTGAACGTGGGTTAATTTTTTTTACACTGATACTAGCTAATGCTTCATTATACTGGCAAGGGAATTTCAGAAACCCTTAAAAACAAATGGCTCGGTTTACACCTCCAAGATTATGATTTTTAAATACAGCACCGGCCTGGATGCCTACACAACATTGTTGATGCATTTTCTATGAAGCCACATCAGTCAGTGTGCGCCGATTTTAAGCACCAAGAGGAGAAGCTGGAAGACACCAACTGCTCGAAGAACAAGAATGCAAGAGTTCAAAACAAGTGGTGAACTTTCTCCTTAGAGTGATAAAATTATTACTAAAGATCAGAGAAATTAACTTGCTCTTAGTCCAATACTAGAATTGAGAGAAAGGGATCGGCATCCTGGGTGAGCAGAGCTATTTAGACAAGTGTTACAACCACAGCATATTGAATACAATCGGATTATCTAGCCTACCGGAACTGAGAAAGTGCAGATGCAATGGCAAACACACATCTACAACTGGTACACACAGAAATTTGAGTTTCAGAGGTGTTGAAGAAACTTCATTGTTCATCAGCTAGAGGACATTTTGGAATCAGAAAGACTCTCATCTCTACTTGCAGAGAGATATTAAAAGTTGGATCAGAACATATTACATCTGTGCTTGGAGGAAGGAACCAAGAACTAGGAGACGATGTCATCTTCAAAATATGTATTTGGAACTCTGTTTGAGAGGTTGGCATAATAAATGTTGATTCCCTTGGCGTTAACAATGCGGAACTATCGGTACATATTTGTGATGCAAGATTATTTCACAAAGTGCCCTAAAGTCATATCGATACCCGATCAAGAAGTTAGCATTTTGGCTGATACATTAGATCAGCATGTATTCTCAATGTTTGGAATGCCACTTGAACTTAACTCTGACCAGGGCTGCAACTTATAAGCCACACTGTTCCAGGTGGCGACAAAATTTCTATAAATGAAGAAGACACTGATTAAACCTTTTTATCGTCAGATTGGATGGTCGAACAGCTGAACCATACTTTAGAACAATATCAGTCAATTTTTGTGGCAGATAATCAAAAGGATTGGGACTCCAAGGTGCCCCAAATCTAACCTCGATTATTAGTATGCCGTCCGTGAAGCAATACGGATAACATCTTCGAAGTTGTTCATAGAGAAATACTTTCGCCTCCCAGGTGATGTGTTGTTTGAGTGACTAACAAAAGTAGATCAGCCGGTTTCACTGACTATCTATGCCAGTGAACTGTGTCGCAAGTTGGGCATCATCTGTGACTTTGTTCAGCAACATTTAAGGGTCAAGAGTGACTAGAAAAAAATGAGGTACGGGTTGAACGGACTTACAGAAACATTTCAAGAGGGGCAGCTGATGTGGATGTACAACCTACAGCGACGAAAAGGATAATGTTCTAAACCATAGAAATGCTGGGAAGGTCCTTACTAGTCAAGATGATGAAATATGTGGTTTTCTGGATTGTTTGTTGAGTTTCTCAGGCAAGAAAACCCTAGCTAGTCAATTCAGACAGATTGGCTCTCTATGACGGACAAGAGACTACTATGTTCAGTACGAACAGCATTACAAGTCGCGACTCTCATGCGAGAAGCATAAGTTGAGTAGCCAGCTGCAGGTTAAAAGGACAGCAGCATGCTCTATGCGAGTATCGTTTCTCTTTTTATCTTGCCGCAGCGACCATCTGCACGTCTATCTTGATTTTCGTAAACACTCAGATAACAGTTTATATCACAGCCAAGAGAATTCTTCGACATACTCATGGGTCTCCGACTTTCACTAAGCCCTGATGCGACATGTTTCTCTTAATTCTCGGACAGAGATGCTCCACGAGATTTCTGGACTCTTGATGAAGCGTATATAACAGATCTGTGCAACAGGCTGGAATAGTTTTTCCTGAGAGGCATCTTGTGTGCGAGTGAGTTAATTGTGGTAACAGCGATGGGTTGTGAAAAGTTTTCAAGTAGTAGTGTCGATGAAGGAATTCTGAAACTTCTAGAGAGCCAACGTGATGCTCCGAGATAGGATATTGTGTCCACCAATTGTGAGTGTTTGAAGATACATTTAATTGATATAGAGCTTGCATAGAGGACTTATAATTGAGGTTGAATTTGTAAAAGTTATAATGTAGTAATTGTTTGTTTTGTTTATCATGAACTAGAGACGTCATCGGGATTCCCTGATGATGCTGTTGCCTACATGACTCTCGGCAAATGTAGAGTGAGGTAATGTCTATTTTAGGCCTCTGGTCACAATGTTGCGCCGCCGATTAACGTCACTAAATGGGCCGTATAAAATCATCCGAACTGCAAAATAACGGAGTCCTCTGGGAGTCTAAAGCATGACTCGATTGCAGTGTGCGTCGACGAGAAACACTTTTGGAGGTGACGTCGAGTCTGGGCGACACTAACGGGCTGTGTAAGGGACGAGCAACACTTGGGGGTGTTGTATTAACAACTGCAGTGTAGAAGGTGTCGGCATGCTACAGAGGACTGATGTTATGGGTCGACAAACAAAAAGGAGGTGTGCGACAGGAGTCGAGCCGAAGACCTCGAAAGGGAAAACAGTAGTTCACTCGGGGTGCTGCGCAGCTCATGGAGCCGTCACCACTTCAGGCTGTTAAGGTTGGACAATGTGACGATTGAACATTTATTGTGATTTGTAGTCTTTAATTAATGGTTAATATTTTTGTTCTTAGTTGTTAAAGTTAATTAATGTTTCTGTTGTGCAGTAGTAATTGTATGTATAATAAAAGTACTGTAACAGCAGTAGTTGATTACTGTTTTGTGTATTTTTGAAAGCTTTGTGAGCTAATAAATCAAAAATCAAGAACTTAATTAAATTCTTTAAATTTCCAATGTTGCTAAGAGCTCATAGAATGGCCCACATGTAATTTTGTAATCTTGTAACACTGGTGTCAGAAGTGGGATAGAGGCAAACATTAATGTACTTATTAATTCTATATATTAAATAATTGCATACTGTTGATATTTAAACAAATTGAGGTACATTATAAATTCTATGTTTTTATTTGAATTGTAAAGGTGCATGATAACAAATAGCATTTCAGCAGAAATTGAAGCACTAACGACCCTCATTGATGGAAAGAGTGGTCAATAAAGGGGTCAAATGAATTCAGTCAAAGACAGTGTAACTGAGAACGTAGATAAGAAAATCAATAATGGAAATAAGAAAAATGAGAGTGTAAATAATAATGTAGATAAGAAAGTGCATTATGTAAATAATAAAATTGTGAACGTAAATTCAAACAAAGACAAGAAAATAAACAATGTAAATGATAATGTAAATAAGCAAATTGATAAAGCAAATAATCAAGTAGAGAATGTTAGTAATCTTGTAAATTATGTTAGTGAAAAAGTACACAAAGTGAACGAAATGGTAGACAGGAAAATAGACGATGTGTAAGAGATTATGTACCAGAAAATTGACAATGTAAATGTAAAGGTAAACAACATAATGATTAGATAGAACAGCAAATAAGTGATCTGAGAAATGAGTAGCAAGACAATTGTCATCGTGAGGAAGGTGGCCATCTTGTTAATGGCGGTTTAAACAGGCTCAGGGCTTAGTCAAAACCTGAAGGCAGCGAAGAGTAGACCACGAAGTTAGAACCAGGCTCTAGTGTGACTTATAATTAGGCAGAAAATGGGCTGCAACAAATTTTGTGCGTCTAGAGTGCCAGTATCAAATGTTGGGAAGGGGATTTCTGTCAAGACTGTTCCTTACGATTGCCAGACTTCATGACAAGAGTACAAAAACTAGTTCGGGATTGTGCAACAATACATGACAGGCCTGACCGGCAATGCGTCTACTGTCTTGCTACAGTAAACAACAACGTCTAGAATTTTCGACGGTATTCACTGACTTGGAGCAGCGCTTCAGAGGCAAGTACTTACCACATGCCCACCATGTCCAACTAAAAAGCCGCACCCAGAGATCAGGGGTGCCACAGCAAAAATTGTGGCAGGACATTGTGCGACTCGCCCATTTATCGCTCTCGAGGGGTGTCCAGTAGAGGCACGAGATATCATAGTAGTCGGCTTCTTCGTCGATGCAATCACCGACGTAGAGGTGTGACATGCATTGCGCCGGGCTGCCCCAATGACTGTGCAGAATGCCCTCGCCAGAGCACTGCAGATCTAATCTGCAAGAGGGCCATCAACTCGTCATGCTGTGCAGGCGGTTGCACTGTTGGGTGACGAGAGAGTTAACCGCCTAGAGAACATCCTGAAGATAATGTAAACCACAATGAATGTAATCAAAAATTGAATTTCTTCGATTTCATGTCTCCCTCTACTACAGAGGCAACCAAAGTGTTGGAAGTTTGAGCAACATTGACACCTGAGAGCCCAGTGCATGCTGCTGCAGCAAAATGACACTAACCAAGAGTAATATGAGACTACCCAATCCACCCATTCATCGGGTGTGCCTCGCTCTCGACCAGAGGGGCGACCGGAGTATTAGACGTGTGTATGACACGGGCATCAGAGTGCCCACAATGGTAACATAATAGCTGTAGTAGTGAGTCAGGACGACATCTTATGGAGGGAATAACGGTGTCGGTAGAGGAAAAGGCCTCATTATTTCTTCAAGTACGCTGAGTGAAACATGAGTTTGATGCAATCCTAGTGTAGGGCAGACTTGGTAATGTTTCTTGCCACATGGTTGTAGACACCGGAGCAACCATTACTGCTGTCTGACCGGACATCTTGAGGCCTTCTCGCCAGTAGTCACAGGGCCATAATTTTGGACGATGCTTTCTGACGACAGTGACAGGCGAGACCACACCAGTGAAAGGGAAGAAGATACAAGGGTGGCCTCTGTACTTAACATCAATTGTATATAACCGCGCTGTGTTAAGCAAAGAGTGCTTCACAGACATTCAGTCGAGAGTACTAAAGACCGGCAAATGAGAACTGGTAATGGTGCCACGAAACGAAATATCCTCGCCAGCCAGCTGCCGATTAGCATGTTGCGAGACGACTGTGCTGCCGGTATTCAGTGATACTGTGAGCCCTGCACTCTGTCAAGGCAATTTTGTGTGGCATGTAGCTCTACTCAAACATATAGGAAGAGGAAGTGGCTTACCTTTTGAGGTGGGGTAGCAAGAACACTGGTTTCTCTGGGCTCTGGAAATCTACATTTTCGAATGGTAAACTAGACGGACAGTACAATCCGGCTTGAGAAGGGGCCAACATAGGCACATACAAGCAAGTCTCCCAAATAACTACAACTGACAAGGGATTCATGAAGTCAGAGGACCTTGATGACCCTATGTCAGAACCGTGCAAGGAACTACAGACTAGAACTGGAGCAAACCTGAACCGGAGACAAGAAATAATGCTGCTGGAATATAGCTCTGTCTCTCTCCCGAGCGATATGATGTTCGGATGACCGGCAGAGGAACACCAGATTGCATCCTCAGTATATGCCAGAGAATATGTCACAGATTGATTCACACTCACAACCTTGCCCGGCGACACCTTAGTTTTAACACCGACAAGATGAAGACTCGCTACGATAGGAATACACCTGATGCAACATTCCAAGGCCGACAACTGTTGTGGTTGTACAACCCTTAGAGATAGAAGGTGTGTTGTACCAAGCTACGGAAGAATTGGGAAGGCCCTTATGAAATATTAAAGAAGATATGTGATGTGGTGATTCGTATTGTTCGTCAAGGCTCTCGGGTTAGAGGATCTAAATTTGTCCACATAGATGTACTTAAGGAGCAGGCAGTGTTGTGTGGCTGGAGGCATGTTGCATTATACTAGGTGGACAGTCCAATGAGTCGACCACAGTCATGTTAGGGTATTCCTAGGGGTGCTGCAATACGCCCGAGAGACGTCATTGAGATTCCCTGATGAAGCCTCTGCCTACACGACTCTCTGCAAATAAGAATGAGGTAATGTCTATTTTAGGCCTCTCGTCACCATGTTGCGCCGCCGATTGACGTCACTAAATTAGCCATATAAATGCCTCAGAATTGCAAAATAACGGAGTTCTCTGGAAGTCTTAAGCGTGACTCGAGTGTGGTGTGTGTCGACGAGGAGCTACTTTGGAGGCGGCGTCGAGGCTGGGTGACACCAACGGGCTGTGGAAGGGAAGAGCAACACTTGGGGTGTTGTATCAACTGCAGCAGTGAAGAAGGGGTCAACATGCTAAAGAGAGGCGGTGAACTGTTGAGAACAACACTGGAGAAGTTGTATCAAAGAGAGCAGTAACTGGCCTCGTAAGGAGATTGTCTACCTAGTGGTTTTTGACAAGGTTCGGTACCAGCAGAGGGGAGATTTCGTTATTGGTTATCTAGAAGAACGTGCTAAGCTTGTGGAGAGAGACTGGTGGCTTTGTGACGTCCGAGTCTAATATGTGGCTGCAGACACATGCTTTCTGAGCAGTATTGGGCGAAACAATAACAACTACGGGTCGACGAACAAATAGGAGGTGCGCGACAGGAGTCGAACCGAAGACCTCAAGAGGGAAGACAGCGGTGCACTCGGGGTGCTGCGCAGCACATGGTGACCCATCACAACTTCAGGCTTTTTAGGTTGGACATTGTGACTATTTGAAAGACAGTCAATTGTATAGATGACTGGACATTTATTGTGATTTGTAGTCTTTAATTAATTAATGGTAAACATTTTTGTTTTTAAATGTCAGAGTTAATTAACGTTTCTGTGGCGCAGTAGTAATTGTGTTCATAATATGTGTACTGGGAAATCCACAGTTGATTGCTGTTTTGTGAATTTTGAAATCTTTGTGAGCTTGTAAATCAAGAACATAATAAAACTTTTTTAAATTTCTTATTATACGACTTCTAAGTGCTCAGAGAATTGCCCACATGTAATTGTGCAAACTAACGGCCTAAATAGGTTATAATAATGTTGCATCATACGAGATTGTACTGTACAAAAAGATCTTACGTAGTTGACGTAGCAATGCGTTTTATGCATAATACTCTTACTAGAGACTTGCCAAACAAATTATATGTCTTTACTACTTTAATTAAAATTCGCAATATGTAATGTATTTATCGTATGTAATAAGCAAGTGTGAGCTTTGAATGTAACATTTTTATTATACAGTCAGCAAGTTACAGAACACAAGTTTGTCTCTGTTTGAATCGAAGTATATATTTAGTGTAGGGAATATACGGAATGTTATTTGCCCCTGCATACCACACTTTCAGCAACACTCACTTTTAAATTTTATCACACTAAGAGATAGTAAAAATAAGCTACGTTATTATACAGCGCAAGGGTCGCGGTGGTCGAGGGGTCAGACCTCTCGCCTCCCACCTAGGCGATCCGAGCTCGATCCCTGGCGGGTCCGGACCCTGATTTTTCGCATGTCGGAAACGTGGTGGACGTTGCCGTTAGCCGGCGCGTTTCCTCGGAGAACTCCCTTTCTTATTCCGTCACTGCTCCACTCATCTCACCTCACCTAAGCCATGTTTCGAGTTGGACGGGCGACAGGTGTGTCTCACTGGTCGAGCAGCCGGACCAACCTTCACCCTGGCCTTCTCTCTTACACACTGTGACACTGCTTGAAGGCGGGAAAACTTAGTGGATTTTCATTTTTCACTACGCAGTGAAAAATATATATACAAAAAGTTTTCTGATGTATTGTAACGGGACACCTGTAACATATTCGAAAAAAAATTACCTGACAAATCTAAAATATTAAGAGTTCTTTTAGTTATATATTACACTGTGATTTAATGATGTGGATTGTTTATATCAGCTCGTAGTAAGATACGTCAGTGAGAGTACGTCTAAACGGAGCAGTACATATGCTACAAGCCCACACACACGTGTATCACCAATCGAGTTGCGCAACGAGGGTTTTAAATTAATTACAATGTACTAAGTATGTACAAATTTAATACAAAAACTACCTACGTCATCAGTAACGGTGAACTGAAGAATTTTTATCGTTATCCAAAAACCACTGAAAACGAATTGCATTTCATCGAATGTAAAACGAATATTCAAAGTCGAAGTTGTGAATTAAAACATGTCTTTTCGCAAGCAAGTTGCGGTGAGGTGGTTTTACTGTCATTTAACAAAGAGGTCTTAAAAGCCGATGACGATAAAGTTAGGTAAAAGGACAATACAACATTCACACCGCAGTCCGGCTTCGAACCCAAGACTTTCGCACCGAAGACAGGCGCATAAACGACTACGCTACGGAAGTCGGCTACGAGACATGATCTACTGCAAATAATTGACAGTAAAATTATTTAGACTGTGGTAGTGTAAGTATCATTTGACATTAACCATATCTGTGCATTACGAAAATGTTAATTATGAGAAAAAAAAGCTCACGATGGGTCAGCTTAGTCATCATAAAAGTTTAAGTTTATTTTTTCCTATTTCATAACTTCCACGGCCACATGTACGTCTGCTGCTATTGGTACATGAACATCACGAATATTCCACTTGGCTTCTTAGGCGTTCTTTCCTTGTTTCCTAAGAACTGCAGGTATGCTTATCACACACGGAAACAGAAGCAGCACCGTTGAAGTTTTAGTATCTGGTTAGTTTTATGAAACCTTATAAAATAAATTTATGTAAACGATTGTGGTAATGTTGGTGAAGTATGTCTGCATTGTGCAAGTGTAAACACGAATACGTTGGTATGTTTTAATTTTCATTAGAATTTGAAACGATCTTAGTTTTCAGGTATCTAAATTAGAAAATAAAATTGTCTACTATGTGCGTCAACTAAGACTACAAAAATGTTTCCATCATGATAATGAGTTTTTTTAATAATCATTTCTGTCTTCCGTAGCTATTGTTTATGGAATACTGGTTTCTGGGTTGTAGCGGCGTCGCTGCCATTTCTCTTCTCGACGTTTCGGAAGACATTCCAACCTCCTTCTCCACTTTTTGTAAAATAATGTTTTTTTGTAAAATTGCACGTTTTATAGTTAAGTTTGGAATATACCTCTATAAATAAGTTGTTGTAATAGTGTGTGTTATACCTGGATAGTCTTGCGGCCAATTTGGAATGTGTTCACTGCATTATGAATTAAATTTGTGTTAACCAAAGTATTTCTCGATATTACTTGGCAAAGAATATCACTGTTCTTCAAAGTTCGACCATTTAAGCTTCAGAACTTTTAACTTCAGCTAATTGAAAATAGTTAGTTTTGATGTACAATTATTTTCTACTTTTAATCGAGACTGTGCAACTGATACGTCCAGCAATAAGTAAACTAATACGTGTATCATTAAAATACAGGACTGTTTGTTGTAATAATTTACGAACTGCCGTCGAAACTAGTTTCATAAGGCCTATAATTATAGCCTTCTTTTTATTTACGAGGTTTTACTTACGGAACTTGCTTTAAGTTATTGTTTTTAAAAATTAAGTAACATTTTCCCCGCTATTAATCGGTAATTAGGTCAATTTAACCATAATACTTTAATTTGTCATAAACATATGAAATATTTAATTTTACGCTTCATTAAAAGAGCATACCCAAACATCAACTTTCGCCGGAACTTTGCCGGCGTACCAACCAATAGAATCAGTTGTTAGACGTCCCTTCGACAAGTATTTTAAGACTATTGCATTTTTACTTAGTTACGAATTGTATGTAGGTGTTTATATATTATTTGCCGCATTGTACATTTGTACTGTTTTCTTGATTTGTTTACATCATATTTGTGAGATATTTTAGTACAGTATCTTTTTATTATCAGTCGTATCTTAGGTACAATAGATTCATCGACAAACTTAGTTTTCTCTGGTGTGCGCAATGAATACGATTTTTAAACAATATGTTCTACGACATTTCCATCTGAAGTTTTTTTCCGGTTGTTTTTTACTATCACAGAACTGCCACATTCACAACAGTTCAAATATATTTCGTGACATGATAGAAGTCTCAGTACATATCCTAAAAATGGATCGGTTGTCCAGTAATCACTTACTGATGGAGCCTTCACAAGTCAAAAATGATATTATTTCTAGAACGTATGTAACTTCCTTTTTTATTGGTTGGTTCCTATATCTTATGCCTACTACTTGATGATATGCCAGTGTTACCGAGTTCCAGCACGTCTGCTCAACGAAAATATCCAGCAAATCATCCCCTGCGAATAATTTTTAGCACTTTAATTCAGATAGGTCAGTTAGTTTTCCTGTCACTTCTGAACTGAACCCAGCTTCTACAATGAAAAAAATTGTCCAATTTCTTCAGGATCTAGCCATAAACTAACGTATTCAACATTCGAGGCAACCTAGTTGCCTCACTATTGTTTATTACTTTTTTTCGGAAATCTGAAGGCAATGACTTCACAACATTACGTGAAATAAGAATTTCTTGTGCAATAATTTTACAGTGTTCCTCTGATGTTTTGCAACATTTTTAAGATAGTTCCGGCTGCTGTTTTGTATGAAGTCTCGTACATGGCTGGTGAGTTCGTAGCGTCGTTCAAAATTTCATTTTTTTTTTTATTTTGGAATATGTCCATGGATGTGATTGATGTACAATTACACTCAGGAGGAATTATTTGGCAATTTTTTGGTATTATATTCCGAATCCTTGAAAAGGAAACACTATTCTCTTGACATATGTTATTAATAATATAAATAATTACCACACTTTGCGATAGAATTTACTAACTTCAATAAAATGAGGACTCCTTTAATTTTTCTTTCAGCCATTTTGCGATCATCTTTAATATGTTTGGTCTGAAAACTTCTCTAGAACAAAAAACAAGTGTAAACGTTTCACCAATCTCAAGACGTAACATATTTGGCCTAAATGAAGACAATTTTTTTTTGTATTAAAAGTGAACAGACTATATCACTAAATACTTAAGCAGTGTCTGTTAAACTGTTTATTGAAACCTATTATACATTATAAACACTGACATATAGTTTTGGGGCAACTACAAAAATTCTGTGTTAACCACACGATACACTAACGTGTGTGCACTAACAAAACATGTTTGTATAAACCACTGTATTGTTTTTTCTGTGTAAAATCCAAGGAAGAAAATTTGCATTTACATTTCAATTTGTGTTAGAGATATCGAGTTAGTTTTTCGTACTTTTTTCAGTACGACTATGCATAGCATATTTGTAATTTTATTTTGGTGACAATAGTGTGACGGTGACGACATGTCTGCCTACGTAGTGGTTAGGAGTTTGAATTCAAAACATGCTTATTATTTTATACAGTTAGTTATGGGAGTTTTTTTCTGACAAGAGTGACTGTATTTCTTCCACACAACATAAGGAATATTCATTTACTTGTATAAATTTTCTCTACTTTCTGTGTAAAGCTACCGCACATACCACGTACTTACTCGGCACTTTTGTTTTAGTTGGTAATTTTCTTCTCTTACAGAGGGGACACCAATGTAAAATTTACTCTAGCACATCCTTACTTACAAGTCGTCATAATTTGGTTTCCTCAAAGCGACATAGGATTGCACAGTCTTTCTACGGTAGTTCAGTTGTGCATGGAAAGTCTATTTTTGCAACTGCCAACTTGTATAGTGCGAAAAGTTATACAAATCCTTTCGGAAATGTTTAATTAAAGTTTCCGCAAACTATTCCTCGAGTTTAAGAGAGCCTGCTACTAGTAATAAATATACCTATGAATAAACTCTCACGTTCGAGATGCCAAAGTAAATAAATAAATTTATATGTTGCTAAAATTCATTTTCAATATAACTTTGCCATCTTCGTTTCTTATGTGTTTCGCCAACTGGAATATTGCTGCTGATACAAATCTTTTGTACGTCTTCATAACACAAATTTGCAAGTTATTACAAAATTTTAGGCCTACAAGTATAGTTTAACTTTCGCAGTGGAGAGGTCTCGGTGGTGTTATCCACGGTATATTTCGCTGTACAGGTGCTTGTACTCGTACAAGAAATTTCCACAGTATGAAAATACAAGAAGTTTACCTGTCGCAGTAGAAATGTATATGCGCGATAATCTGCGATAGTGTTCGTTCTAAGTTAGAGTAGCGCAGTATTGTCATGTTGTAAGACGGAATGCGGTCACTTATCGAATATTAAATTTTTTTACTTAAAAGTACAAAACATGCACGTATTTATACTTTCCATTATATTCATATAAGTGGATTTAGTATTAAAAACATCAATGTGATTCTCGCTTGCAGACATTTCGTATAATGTTTTCTGCCATGGCGTTAAGTAGACAAATCATGTTAGTTGTACATTCTATTTCATTCATCTATCCAGACCATGATCTTTCAGAGATATTTTTTTTTCAACATGTACATATATACTCTACAGTAACTCGAGACGTACATTTAGCTTGTAGAAACAAGAAATTCTTTCGAAAGGGCAAACAACTTTACACAAACTATTTATACAGCTGAGAAATTTAAATACATGTAATTAACAAAAATACACCATGCCTCTTAGCACTTGTAATTTCAAAAAATATACCATGCCTCTTAGCACTATTATTTTAAAGAAAATACACCATGCTTCTTAGTACTGAAACATGAGAAGTAAATTAGTTAAAATATTTTCCCTACAATAAACAGTGTTTTGTTGTACTGTAAGGTATGTGCTACAATTAACATATCTTTATGACCTTAGTATTTCGGGCGCGCCAATTTAAAATAAACACAAAAATCATATCAAAAATATGTTTTAATTTCCAGACAATCCCATCGCAAACTCCACTCCATGAATGCTTATTTTTTTTATTTACAAAATGTGTACAAAATAACCAAAAGTTGTTATGTAGTTTCTGCACGAAGATCCTCACGAATCGCTGCAGTGACCCACATGGAGGAGGGGGACAGCTGGCCCGTCTCAGGGAGGGAAGGAAGGATGGGGAGACAGGAGTGGGGAGGACCCTCCCTCCTCCGGAACGAGGGATGAAGCAATTCGGAGAAACACACAATCGGATAAGTGGCGGTCCCCCTACATTCGGACCTATCTACCGTCTACCGTTACACATAATACCCTACCAGTACCACGAAAATGAAATAATTAGTAAATGTAACACAAAGTTTCAAAAAGAACCACAATAAGGTTGGTACAGTAAAATAAACAATATGCACACTGATTAAACAGAAATAGTAGTCAAACACATATTCATACACAACTTACAATCTCTGTCAGGAAAACAGTTAAACCCTTTGTAGTTCAGATTCACAAGTTACACCCTAATATAATTATTAATTACCTTGCTGCTTGTATTAAGGGCTAAGTGGTGTACTTTGCTGTTGCTTTACATTTATCAACTTTATGATTTGCCATTTTCTTTCAGACACATAATTGACATGTGAAATTTGACACTGACTGCTGTTTGCCAGGTGTTCAGTTATGACTTACAATGGTGTATGTGTTCCTGATTATACCAGTAAACAAGTTACTTAAATTACAGTTTAATATGATGCTTCTGTAGTTTCCCTTATCTTAAAACTATAAAGTTCTCACGCTGGCCTTCTTTCACATTCTTACGCCTTGCTATAGACCTTCCCAACCTTAGATTGCAGTACAGAGCTTACAGCGAGCGCTGTTGCCAGATCGCAGCCACATTAAAAAAGTTCAGGAGGTGAACCACTTCACAGTTTTTAGCTTTAAATATCATATTCTTTATTATTCTAACTTGTATTACAATTTGCATAACATCAGGCATCAAAATACACAATTAATAAAGATTTATATTACTTTAAAATAAGCAACAGTTCTCATACTTCACTAAAATAATTCGCTACATGAATTATAACGAGCATTTCATTAAGAAATAATTTTCACACATCTTTTCATCATCATAGCTACTGCTGACAAAACGTAAGATTTCTTCAATTTTAGTAACTTCTGTCTGAAGACGACAACGTGATTGGGGTAGTTGATTATGAAATTGATCATTCAAAATCACTGTAGTGTGGGAACTGAAAAATGTGTCTGATTATTTATAATATTATTATCTGCTATTAATTTAAAGTGGGAGAAGGAGATGTTATTTATTTGGACGTTTTTATGTGTCCTGGAACAGCACAAGGTTTTAGAGGAACACCGAGAGAAATGGGGAAGGCGTCTGCAAAGGTCGTTGTTAAGGAACCATCCGAGTCGGTTATCAAGCAAAAGAGAGTATATTAATGTTCTGTTGTGATGTCAATTTAGGCATATCGCTGATTTCCACTACTGTTTCGATATATTTAAATTAAGCATAAATGAGAACATATATAAATTATATGTTTACCTGTATTGTTAATTTTTTTTACTATATATTATGTAGTTTTTTATTACTTATCCATAAAGTTGAAAGTACAAATTTTCTTCTGTCAAAAAACTTACCAAAACCAGGTACATTTTTTTTCCACAGAAAGAAATTAGAGGACGTAGGAAAACCCTATATGAGTTTTATTATTATATTTGCTCTAGTACTGGATTTTTAAAATATTTACCATATTACCATACAAGTATTAGAAATGAAGATTCATTGTCTTAAATATGTTTAAAGGACTTATTTATTGTTTGTCTTTCCTTTATGATTTCAACTTTTCATGTTAGTTTTCTGTACTGTGTTGCTATTGTTTCATCCTGTTAGTGTAAATGGTTTGTTTGGAACATCTTGTTTCTTCTAAAGCTTCCTTAATGAGTTAATAGTATATGAAAATTAATGGAATAAGATCAATACAATATTTTACTCCCTTTCGCGTAGCCTACCTATATTATGACTTATTATTGTTTTGCCTTCCATACAAAAAATGTTAACAAAAAATTACACACCCAAAATTTTGTTTCGGAATTAAGTCACCATACACAACAAAACATTAATCCGCAAGACACAGTAGAAACCAGTTAAGAACACGGGATGAAGAAAACTGCTGACTAAAGGTAGCCTGTACCTAATTAACCTTTCCAGACATAACCTCATTGACAGCAAAGATAAAGGAACATATTTTTTCTCTTCAGTGCCCAACACTTCGAGCGACACTCAACTGTCTAATTTGTAGGGCGAACGCGGTGGCGAGCGCATGACATAACATATTTCACAGATTTATACAAGAGAATGGATAAAGCTATTGAGGTGGGGTTGCTTTTAAAAATAGATTTAGCTCATTACGAATAACTTCCCCACTTTCATCCCCATATAACTGGAATAGCAAAAAAGTTTCTCACAGACCAACTATTGGATATTTAAGTCTGTTAGAAAGCGCACACATTAGAAAAAATTTTCTGTACAACGAACAATAAACATTTTAGCCTTCACATATCTTTGTTGGCATCCAGATATATTTGATTACAGACCATTAAAATCTGGATATGATTGTACTTTTGATTTGTTAGTTATTATGTGATGTATTTAAGGATGCACGAAAACAGTACCAAGTTCAAAATATTTGTATTTAATTTTTTTAACCCCTTAAAATGGCATAAATAATGAACTAACTTTATCACCCGTTGCAAGTTTCGATGCTGAACAATATGCAAAAATTTTAAGATCAAAGTTACAAGGTGAACATTTTAGGATTTTTGGCAACAGTGCTTGCTGAAACAAGGACAGTGCTTGTGACAGTTACCCTGCATTGGAAAGAGAGAGCAAATGTCCACATAACCCTGTACTGCAATCTATGCGTGAGACACTCTATAGTAAGTAATTGTTCAGAATGAATTGGATAGGTCTTTTTTCCGCTTTTCTACCTATTTTAATTATTTTATATAAATTACTACACATTTTTTTTGCCGCCTCAGGTTTAGTATAATTTCTCAGTGTTTTAAATAAATTTTTCCAATTTTTAGGGAAAAGGATAAATTTTTTTCCTTTCACCAATTTTTCTGGAAATTTTAGAATTCTAGTCTCACCGTAAGATGAAGCGCCATGTATTTTTAGTAAGCAGTGATGAGTGCTCTGTCTGTAGTCGCTAGAGACTTGCAAGTCGGGAACATATTTTTAATCTAATTTTATTACTTTCTCAATTGCATTATTTTGTTGGTATGGTCTCGTGAACATATTTCTTATTGATACTTTATAACACAAATTTCTTTGCATGATCACTGTGTCCAGCAACCAAGGATAAAATATTCTCTGACTTTTAAATGTTTTCCATAAGAAAATTAACATTTTCCAGAAAAATGTATATACATAATGTACAAATACAGTAGAAACCCAGTTCCCTGACCAATATCTGTCTTCTTGTAAAACAGGATGTACTTTCAAATTTAATACATTTTTTAAACCTCCAACATTTTGATGGCACGTTTATGTCAGATAAGCAATACTTCAATGTAATACAAAAATGGCTATCGGTAGAGGCACACATTTATGGTGAATAAATCGTCATAAAAAATGAAAGATTTCGTAAAAAAAAAATTGAATATTTTGTTAAATAAATTTTCATGGGAAAGTAATTTAATTATTTTTAAAAAATTATTAGGCAACGACTGTTTTTTTAAACAATTTAAAACAACTATGCTCGGTGTAATTTATAAGAGGACTAAGGTATTACATTTATTTCTTTGATTAATAATTTCAAACAATAGCTAAAACATTTTAGCAAAAATAAGAAAAACTTACCATGGAATTCTTAAAACTCCAAATCTGATATTTTCAAAAATAGTTCCAACCGTAAATGTAAATTTAATCCTACTGAAGACTGAGTTACTACTCTACAAAACTTTAATACCTAGACCTAGGCTATCGCACCACTTTACTTTAAATGATCTTCCACAATACATTACCACTATCAGTTCTAAGTTTTCAGGTTTCAGGCCTCTTCGTTCCTCTGAAAATACATCGGAGTAAGCCAAAAATTTTCTCTCAGTGTCTACATTGGACACTGGCACCAACAAAGCTTTGATTGCAAAATATAAGCAAAGTTTGTGTGGTCAAGTTTTAGGGCTAGAAGAATGGGAACAATATCTAGACTACCCCCACCACTGTCTTTCACTCTGTTAACCCCAATTTAATTTATCAAAGACATAGTAACCATCACTTTCAAATTCCCGGGCCCGATCAAACACACTTACTATTTTAGGCAATCCCGATAAACTTTGCTATGCAAATACACAAATTATTATTCCCACAACCAGCACACAATTCTTTAAAACCTCAAACCCAACTAGGCAAGTCACTGTGATTCCCCTTCCCTGTGATTCCCTTTCACGTCACGTGACGTCATACATTGTATGCCCGTAAACAAAAATTGTTGTCGATATATCAATTGTGCAATTTCGGTACTTTGACCAACTCTCGACCATTAAACTTAAGTCGATTATTGAACACTACTCATACATAACCTGTGTTGCCAGTTGCCAGTTTGGATGAGAGCATGAGATCTATCGACAAAGACAGCTGTTTTATCAGTGAACAAAATGATTATTTATTTATATTGGTCTACTCCGCAATCTCTAAGCGTGGGATATTAAATCGCTATAATAACTTTAATTCAGTTACAAACATTGTAAACAAAACTTTGTTGAAAGTTGGGAATTTTTCTTGTCATATTTCTGTTGTTGGCAGTACTAAATTTGTGACAAAGCACAAAGATGGTGGTCACGTTTATTTTCTCACATACAGTGAAATCTCAGTATAAAGTACTTCAGTTTAAAGTACTTTTCATTATTAAGTACATTTGCTGGAACCTCTACAGAAAATTTTCCATTAAATAACTGTTCAGTTTAAAGTATTTTCAGTATTAAGTGTAAAATTTCAAGTTCCCTTCATGTACTTTGTAATGAGATTTCACTGTAATGAAACAAGTGCGAATATTAACTTTTTAACATACAATAAACGTCCATAGCATATTCCACATATTTCACTTAATCATAGTTATTTGTTGTATATTACGTAACTTATATTGATCAATTACGAATATCACCAAGATTATAACACGTAAGTAACATAAATGTGAATAAAAACGTCAAACAACGATTATGAAGCAAACAATATTGTCGTGTTTCTGTGTTACGTCAAATTGACATGGAGTTATTTTTCCCAAATAAAAATGTGCTAATCGGCAAAAAAGATTGGTATGCATGAAGCCGGACATGCAGTCAGCAAAATTACCAAAATCGGCAGATCTTTATGATCGGTAATCTGCATAGGTTCACCCCTAGTGCATACGATGGACAGAAACTCGTACAATTTTACTGTTTGAAAATATTTTCAAGGTAAATAAATGACAGTGTTATGTCTACAGTACTTATAAATAAGCAATTTAGTTGCTGTTTCGTGAATACAAATATTTTTAAAGAATTTCGCGAATAAAAGTAATTGCTCCACATGTAGTGTTATTTCACATTATTTTGTAGTTCGCTAAAATTTCCGAGCTTATAGCTATCTGATACTGATATACTAAAACATATTCCAGCTAGCAATGACATCTTCAACACAAAAGTTTTGTCACTTTTAATCTAGACTGTTACAAAATATGCATTACATAATAGCAATGGTTAAATTAAACAACTTTAGAAACCTTACAAACATTCAGACTGAAGTCTGTCACACATTGGCTGCCACAATTCTGTGACGAGTAAAATACGTAATATTCTGACGCTACCGAAAATAACTGCTGGTTCAGGCTAGGCATGTTCATCAATTTTAGCTGCAGAAAATGAGATTTTGTCACAAATTCTAATTCAAATAAATGCCACTAAACTTAGAGCCTGAGTATGACATAGTATTATTTGTATTTTATTATATATTAGTAAACCAAAAACCTATTTTCAGATAACCAAAAAACCTATTTTCAGATAAACTTAGCCAACGGAAATATTGAACTCTTGACAAGTAATACATCTTTGGTAACTTCTAGAATTTCCTCTAACTTCCCTGACTTTTCCTTGACAACCATATTCCCTGACTTTTCCAGGATTTCCTTATTTTCCAGGTCGCCATACACCCTGATAACATTATTGTGATGTTCTTGGTGTTATTTAATTGCAATGTACTTGTAAGTGTAATTTAAATAAATATTTATTGATATTTTTCTTGTATTTTATTCTAGCAATCTCGCGAACATATTTTAATAAATTTTTATGGCTAATTTCTTCAAATAATTTTGTCATGATTTTCTTTACCTCATGTTATAGCTTGCAAGTTTATATATATATATATATATATATATATATATATATATATATATATATATATATATATATATATATATATATATATATATATATATATAAAATTAGTTTTAGTGTTATTTTATTTTCATTATTTTATCATTATCGTTGCAGGAATGTATTTTGATAATTTTTACTGTGATTTTCATTACCTAAACTTAAATTTACCACAATTATTTTTTGTTTCACATTATTGCAATTTTTTGGTACTTTTTATTGCTATGGACTCATAAGATTATTTTAAGTTGGTTTTTAATGCTATTATCTTTGCATTAATGTACCATTACGGTACTGCGAACATATTTTAATCAGCATTTACCATAATATTCTTTGCATAATTTTATCGCGATATTCACAGTTTATCTTGATTATCTTCATGTTATTTTATGTCTTTCAGCTTCTGAGAGTACTCAAAATGGTTGTTTTTTTAAATATTTTTCTTGCATTATTTTATCTTGCTGGTCTCGTGAATGTATGTTTATTAATTTTTATCATGATTTTATTTGTATTTTTATAGGGATTTTTTTTTTTTTGCTACAGAGAAGGCAGGAGAGAAGTGCAGTGCAGTTATCAGATACGTCAATTGTTGCCCAAGCAACTTAACTAGGCAAATGTGAACTGCATGATTTGGCAAACACGAGCTTCAAGTACACTCCAGCGGAAGTTATAAAATCTTTATCCCAGCTAATTTTTCTTTTCTTCACAGCTAAGGCTTATATATTAATGGTAACTGTTACATGTTATCATTACATGACAGCAAGTAATTTTAAACAGCAATGAACTGTAACTTCTTGTATTTTGCATAAATTTTTCTATCTTTCAAAAAAGATTGAAACTTTTTTGGTAGTTCCTCAGAATGTTGTTGCTAGATCAGTGGTGTCATTTAATTCAGTTTTGTTAAAACTGTTTGTGTACATAAAAATAATTTATATTAAAGAAACCATATTTATTTGTAGCCTTACTGTGCAAAACGACATCTTCATCTTGGTTTAGTTTTTCAGAAGCGTAAAACACTTCATTGGGTATTTTGCTAGATAAATTAGTTTACTGTGATAAGAGTATAATAACTTTGCTGTTTTATGTGTATTTTATTTGTGTAATTGTGTAATTGATAATTGACTCTTTTTTTTTGCATTTGACTACTTGTCATATTTTTTCCTAGCAAAGCATCACTGCTGAAGCGCAGTAGCCAAAACAGTATTTGACAAGTGATGTCATGTACTAAGCCAGCACATTTTGGCAGGCATTTAAAATGCAACATTTCCTTTTGCTCATAACATCTTCAAAACTTATTTTTTAGGTGTGATACTTTGTAACACATTTATTTAACATTTTACAAAACAAGTGCCAATAAAAAATGTGCATGTTGTCTACTGCCATTCCAGGAGTCAAGCAAAGAAAATATATTCCAGATTATGGGCCCCATTGCATATTCCTAAGCACATCCTGTTGTCGAAAGGTTTTCTATTCGTACTGTGTTTGTTAAGTTCAAATTTCTGCTACTAGTTGCACAGTAGCCCAGTATAACTTCATAAACATGTCTTGGGCATTTTTTGATATTTGGGTTCCAAGTGACCTTCAGTCATCAAGCAGTGTCAAGAGGCACCAACAATGTCTATGAACAATCCCTCTAATATACTTGTACTCGCTGTCCTTGATTGTTTTTGTGATGGGTTAATTTAAGCTGTTTCAGTTCTGAAAACCTTGTAGAAGGCATACTGCTGTGAATGCAGTTTACCTTCTGCTTTCAAAGCGTGAATTAGTCTAATATTAAACAGCTTATCATATATTTTGCACAAGTACAACATTAGTGCTCTGAATGATGTAACTTCCCAAGGGTTCTTTTCATTTTCTTGGAAGAGAATCTGTAATTGACCCTGTTTCCAGTACACAGGAAGCTCCAATATTTGACAAGTATAGTGCGTGTCCTCAGCACGGTTATTAACATTAAAAAGTTTTGTTCAACATTTCAACCATGATTCTATTCCAGTGGCCTTCTTGTTCTTTATTTGAAGACTGCTTGTTTTCGCTCCTCAAAGATGAAAATTGGAGTGTCTGAATTGTCTGGTAGCTCATTCATTGCCATATTATTTTGGTTTTGGTGGGCATATCTTCATATCTACTACCAACTCATCTAAGAGGAGGTTGTCAAGCATAAACTGAGCAATTTCCTCTACAGAATAATCAGAGAACGTCCTAAGCTCACGTTTTACTGGGTTGGGGTTGGCTCCTTATCATTTGTCCACAGCCAGCTTGTACGCAACTCCAAATGGATCTTTGTTTACTTTTTCAGGGGATAGTTCAACAGAATGAATGTGAGAGAGAAACTGAATGTGCAGGTTGAAGCCTGGCTCTGAAGCAGGAGTTTAGCGGTGGTAAGCTATGTTAGAGTTGGGTAGTATTTGAAATATATAATGAGTCAGGATTACATTTTCAAGACTATTTACTGCATAGCCATCATACATAACACACACCAAATGCCATCTTGGTTGGTAACGGGTACCAACTGCGCTAGTCATAACAGTAACTTATTTATTTACATGTACAACAAACAATATTTTAGAACTGAGATTTAATAACCAACACCCTCCCTTAAATCTCAATTTTACCCTTTGACACCCTCCCTTGGCTTCAGCTCACTATGTGTACTTTACTAAGGCCAGTGCCAACAATACAATTACCATGCTTGTATTTACATAAGGGTTTTGTCAGAAAATCAGAAACATTCTTATCGCTAGGTACATAATTTACACAAACAGTACCATCCCTCCTTAACATTTTGCCTCACGCAATGATCTTTAATGTCAATATGTTTTGACCTCTGGTTAACAATATTATTTTTTGGCAGTTCAATAGCTGCTGTATTGTCACATAGGATTTTTATGGGGTCTTTCACTTCACCAGGGTCTATCTCAGTTAGTAGGGCTTTTTAGCCATAAGGGTTTCTGAATAGCCAACGACACACTCATGTACTCTGCCTCACAGGTTGACAAGGCTGCAATTTTTTGCTTCTTACTGCACCAGGAAATAACAGAGTTTTGAACTTTGAAACAATAACCTGAGATTGAGTGCAAACTGCTGATTTTGCTTCCCCAATCAGTATTACAATACCCTACAAGTTTACCCTCACTACTACCATCATACTCTAGACAGTAGTCCAATGTCCCCTTTACGTATCTTAAAGAGTCTCTTGACTGCAGTCCAGTGAACTTCTGTGTAACAGTTTTTAAACCTTTTCAACAGACTTACTGCATAGGTGATGTCTAGGTGAGAAATTTGTGAGAGGTACATGATACTCCCTATCGCCTCCTGGTAAGGGATTCTCTTCAACTTCTCGTTGAGTTCTCTCTTTCTCTGCTCCGGGTCTGTGAGGTTCAATCCAGGGTTCAAAGGCGTGCCTGCTGGTTTCGAATGTTCCATGTTGAATCTCTTCAGAACCTCTTGAGCATAGCTCTTCTACGTAATCCAAAGTTTCTTATTTTTTTTGTCCCTCGACATCTCCATTCCCAAGCACTAGATCTTTCATGTCGAAGTTGTCCTTTAACTGTCTTTTTATTTGTTCGGCCAGTTTTCTGTCATCATAAAAAATCAAAAGGTCATCCACGTAAACTGCGACAATCAGAATGGCTCCTTCCTTTTTTATCTTGTAGACACACGGATCAGCTTCAGATTGGACTAAATTCGACTGCATCAACACTTCATGCAGCTTTTGGTTCCAACACCGACCACTTTGTTTCAGGCCGTAGATAGACTTCTTTAGCTTCCACACTTTTTCTTCTACATCTTTATGTTCCACTTCTGCAGGGGATAGCACACAGCAGTCTCTGTCAATTTCCACATATAGGTAGGCTGTAACGACATCCATATGGTCTATCTCTAGTCCCTTCTTTGCGGCAAAGGAGAAAAGGTACCTGAATGAGGTATATTTCGTCACTGGCGAGAAGGTCTTATCGTAATCTTTTCCAAAATCTTGGGCACATCCTTTTATTAAAAGTCTTGCTTTGAACAATTTCTTACTGTCATGTTCTTTCACTCTTAGCACACATTTCGTCTTTAGCAACTTTTCATTTGCAGGCAGGCCAACCAGTTCAAAGGAATCATTTTTCATCAAAGAATCCAGCTTTTTTTTTTTATGGCTTTTTCCCAGTCTTTCTTATATGATCCACTTTTTGCTTCTTCCACAGTTGTTGCAAGATTTCATTGCTTTTTTTATCAGGTAGATTTCATGATCTGGGAACGGTTTTTGGTTTCACTATCCATTGGGATTTCCGCAATACTGACTCACAATGTTCCTTTACAGCCTCACAATCTTGCACTTCATCTTTTGAATTATTGAAACCATAGAATGGTTCTTCATCTGATAGGCTATTTTTTTCCCCAGCATCTGCACTTTCCTCTGTGAACGGAGCAGGGTCTTGTTCAATTTGCCTTTCATCCATCTCAGGGCTTTGGTTTTCCACACCTCGTATATTCTCCAAGAACTTTACATCTCTTGAAATTATTACCCTTTTTGGATTTTTACGATTGATTAGCCTGTATGCCTTTGACTCTTCACTGTAGCACACAAAGATACATTTTTCACTCTTGGAGTCCAATAAAGTCCTGTTTTGTTTTGGGATGAGCTTCATTGCTTTGTAACTGAACGTTCTCAAGTGGGATACTTTAACTTGCCTCCCAGTCCAGACCTCTTCTGATGTCTTCCCTCTTACAGCTTTTGTGGGGCTTCGGTTTCTGAGGTAGGTTGCAGTGTTAACTGCCTCACCCCAGTATTTCCTGTCCAGGCCACTATCTTCCAACATGGTCCTCGTCTTTTCTATCAAGGTCCGGTTCACTAGTTCACTTACTCCATTTTGTTCAGGGCAATAAGGTGTTGTTTTCTCGTGAATTATGCCATGGTCTTTCACAAAACTGTCAAAAATTCTGTTTACGTACTCTCCCCCATTGTCAGTCCTAAATGCTTTTATTTCCATTCCTGTTTGTTTCTCAACTAGATTTTTGAACTCTTTGAATTTGTCCAAAACTTAATTTTTGTTTCTCAGCAGGTAAGTGAAGGTCTTCCGGCTGAAGTCATCAGTGAACGTTAGCACATAAAGAGCACCACCCCATTTGGGTGTACTCATGGGTCCACAAATATCTGAGCGCACTAACTGGAGCACCCTCTCAGACTGAATACCTGCATGTTTGCTATAGGAGTTTATACACTGTTTTCCTTTAAAACAAGCCATACAGTCACTGTCAGTATCATCGCTGAACTCCATTCCAACTGATATGTTTTTCAATGTGTTCATGGATTTTCTGTTTAAGTGCTCTAAACTCCTATGCCACAAATTCCTTTGGTAGGCCTACTGTTGCACCATTTTCTTTTCTGTTTTGTGCACTCAGGACATTGTCTTAGTGTTGGTTATGAGCACTGATCTCGTTTGAGCTGCACTTCACTTCGTAAACACACCCTTCATTTACTGCGGTTGCAATTACATTTCCTCTTATTTGGCAGTCATCGTAAACTCTGCACACCTCATCATCAAAAAATACCTTAAGTCCCTTGTTGGCCATTTTGCTGACAGACAGTAAGTAGGTTTGCGGACAAATCAGGTACATAGAGAACATCGGAAACGGTAACATCACACTTGAGTTTGCCTGAGCCTGCACCTTGTGACATGATTTTATTTCTGTTTGCAACAACAATTTCTTGAGTATTTTCCCTCATGTCTTCTAACGAACCTTTGTTCCTCGTCATGTGGGATGTAGCTCCCGAAACCACTATCCAGTCCCAGTTGCCTGTGGTCACTGATGATAGGGCTGTGATTAATGTGGTAGACTTACTTCTTGGTGCGTTTTCCTTCTTGGGATAGCTCTTCTTTGCATGGCACTCGTTCGACCTATGATCTTTCTTGTTGCGATTGAAACAAACAATATGGCTCTTGCACACATCTGCCTTGTGTTCTTTCTTGTTGCACTTGTAGCTTGTGATCATCACTGAGTTGTTGCCTCTCCCATTTTTGGTTGCTAGTGCTGATTCCTCAGGGTGATGTGGTCTTATCACCTTTTGGATAAGCGTGGACCTTATGTAGTCTGAAATGGTTTTTACTCCGGCGCTTTTCATTTTCATGATCATGGGTTCATAATCTTCTGTTAAAACCACTCACCATAATAACTCCTATGAACTCGTCGTCAATTTTAGCATTTATTGCTTCCAGCTTCTGTGACAAGGATAGAATTTCGTTCAGATACTCTTCCATGGAGCTAAATTCCTTCAGCTGTATTCTGAACTTCCTCAGTAGGGATAACCTCCTCATGAGCCCTTTGTCTTCGTATGTGTTTACTAGTTTTATCCAAACTTCTTTTGACGTTTTGCAGCTTTTCACAATAGGATATAGGCTCTCATCTATCATTAGACATATTTTGGATTCTGCCTTTTTATCCTTGGTTGCATCACTGTTGCTGCCGGTAACACTCGGCCACAAGTCCTCCGCAGTTAGGTACATTTCCATGCCGAACTTCCACGAACTATAATTTTCAGTTCCTTGTAGTTTTTTGATGCAGGGTAGCCAGCTTATTTGACTTTCTCTTGCTTTATTACTCGCCATAATTTTTGATTAAGCGGTCTTACCGGGTTATTTTCGGATGTTTTACCACAGATTTCAGCGCGCATTCATTTGTAAACACAACATTAGGTCGCGCCAATTTTGGGTCCTCTGTGAACTTGTGTACCGAAACACTTGGTTCTGTAATCTGACTACACTCCTGGGCCCATAACCTGTTGGAGTTGGGTAGTATTTGAAATATATAACGAGTAAGGATTACATTTACAAGACTATTTATTGCATAACCACCATACATAACACACACCAAACGCCATCTTGGTTGGTAACTGGTACCAACTGCGCTAGTCATAATGGTAACTTATTTATTTGCATGTACAGCAAACAATATTTTAGAATTGAGATTTAATAACCAACAAGCTAAACCAGTGAACTAAACCAGTGAGCCATACCAATGAGCCAACCATGGCTCCTCCAATGACAGGAAAAATTCTGGGAAAAGTAACCAGCAGCTGACAAAATTCAAATTGGAATATAAACTGGATAATTGAGGTGGTGGTCTACAAAATGACTTAATTACTACCAAACCCTTTAAAACTTTGGTAAGGTGAGATCAATTTCAGCCATTACTCTGAAAAGTATTAGATATCAAACATTTGATGATGAAGATTGAACGAGTTTTAAATAATACACTGTGATTGCTTGATTAGTTGGTTTTACTTCAATTTCAACTGTCTTAATTTCAAATAAAATAGCCTGTTACTGCTATTGTTCCTACTTAAACTTTATTGAGTATTACTATACTTAATTTAGATTATACACAGAGAAGCAACAAAAGTGTGACGCATTGCCACGGCGTCCTTAATAATATCCATACTAAAGCTCGCCTCCCTTTTAAGTAGACCTTTGTTGAATTTGTAGGTTAGGCCTAAAACGTAACCACGTGTTGCCAATTTCTGAATATTGTACATAATATTACACTGTTTGCACTTATAGTAATCAGATACTGTTTTTATAATAATTTATGTATGTAAAGAAAGACTCACGTACGTGAAGAACATTTCACATAGTATTTATTTGTTTACAGTCACGGCCATGATGCCAAAAACTACGTGCACGGACTTGGACTAAGTAAGATAAATTATGCACGAGATAATATGTGATGTAAATAATATTATTTAAAGTGTCTAAAAATGTATAAGTGTTATTTAAAAGGGTTTAAACGGCAACACGTAATAATATTTTAGTAGTGAACATGTTGTATTCATGAGGCGAGCGAAATTATGTTTTCTAGTATTGGTAACCCTACAGAGCAGACAGCTCCAGCGGCCATTTTGAACCCACCCGCCTAACGGGACTTCCACCCCCTCGGACGGGTATATAAGGCGCCTCTAGCCCTCAGAAAATCAGTGTTTCCTAGGGCTCGGCTCCTACCGAGTTCTCTAGGCACTCTCCCCTTACCTTACGGGTTGTGGACGGAAACGGCCACCTAAACCCTCCTACCCTTTTACCCTCAACTACCACCGATCCAGGGTTGTGGCGGGAGACTGCCACCTAAACCCTCGCTCCTTCCTTACGGGCTGTGGCGGGAGACTGCCACCTAAGCCCTCCTACCCAAACCTACTCTACCTCCCGAGTGCTTAGAAACGACGTAGCGAGTCGGTCACTCTAGCGCGCGGTAGCTTTGGGAACGCACCCACTTGCGCAGTTCTATCGGCCGCCACGAGGCGCGCCAGCAGTATCCGACCGGAAAGCGGAAGTAAGTAAGCGGAGGCTCCCGCAAAGTACTCTAGACACGTGGCAGAGTGCCAGTGATAAGCAGAG
The DNA here is from genome assembly GCA_003012365.1 of Medauroidea extradentata. Taxonomy (NCBI): domain Eukaryota; kingdom Metazoa; phylum Arthropoda; class Insecta; order Phasmatodea; family Phasmatidae; genus Medauroidea; species Medauroidea extradentata. The sequence continues at coordinate 5,318 of PNEQ01078364.1, read as the reverse complement.
TATCTTATTTCAGTGGCAGAGTTGTGCTAACCAGTAGTATTTACAGTAGTAAAGTGCGAGAAGTCAAAATCAGTGTAAATTGTGTAAAGTTGTACATAGACTTGGAAGAAGACGATTTGTAAAGTTTTTGTGGACTTGTGTGCTCTGAACAATACAGGTAACCAGTGAAACGCAGTTTATTCTTTTATTTCTTTTATTAAATGTCTGAATCGGAGGCCCGTTCATCTCAGGAGGAGACACTGAGTCCTCGACAACAAGCCGCAAAAGCACGACAGCAGTTAGTCGCCCAACAGGACGTAGACCCTGCCGGTCTAATCCCGGAACCACAGAAATTACCAGGCCCTGAACCTACCCTATCAGAGCTCAGCGCGCAGTATAAACAGCTCCCGGACCCTCAGGCCCGTACCCGCAAACACGTGCGGTTCAGCAAGATACTCTGAGAGATTCAGCGCCAACAGATCCAGCTTCTGAGCCTGATTAAGACTCCCCCTAGGCCGGCTCTCCTGCACCAGAGGATACAGGAGATAATCACAGAAGATCGCCGAATTCCCAAACGAACCGCCCCCTTATCGGACAATAAGAAAAGGTTGCTCCAAAAATTATTTTAAAAAGGTGAGTGGACATCGACCTTACCCATATAGAGAATTCTGAAACCCCCTTCCTCTGCTCACACAAAAGCATCCAGCGTAGGCCCTACACGAGGGACGCCACTCTCCCTGGACACGTTAGGCTTTTATCGATCCACAGGAGGAGTCTCTTAAAGCTCTCTCCCCTAGCTAGCCAAATCAACGGTACCTCACCTGTGGACCAACCTCACCCATTTAGCCTTGAGGAAGCGGGGCAAGTGTTTTGTAAGAACATTAAAAATGTTGTTTGTTTAGAATGCATGAGGAATGTAATGCTACAAAGAAATAGACAAGTAACTAGCTTGAACATACCTATTGCCATCTGGTAGTTGACAACAGATATGGGACGTGATATCTCTCTTCCTTTCGGCTTGAACGGTATGCGGACGACTGCCATTCCTTGGCTAACCAACAGGAAGTTGCTGTCATACTTGGGCACCGCTGCAACACACATGCAAAAATTTAGTGAAAGATTGTGCAAATCAATGCAGAAGTTGAGTTACCCATAACAGAGTAAATCTTCATCTGGAAAACAATATTACGATAAGTGGACAGAGAAAATGAGAACTGACGCACCCCGTAATTGATATAATAATATACATCACGCTCGCCCCTGATTTTTAGCAATTTACTATTTAAGCTCGAAGACCACTAGCCTTCACCCCTATTTCACTGAACACAGTGTTGCAGTTTATTTTTATGTCAGAGTAATATGTTAGCATGTAAGATTGTTAGGCAAAAGTTTTTATTCGTGAAACAGCATTTATGTACATCCAAGTGCTTTTCCAATGTGTATTTTCAATGTATATTGCTTCCTCTGATTTGTGTTAACCTTGTGCTGGGCCTGCACAACTTCCTCGACTTACGTGAAGATTCTACGTTTGTGTGTATTTTTTATGAGACTGTGAAGATTGTCAGCAATATTATATTTGCAAATTGAGAGTAGCCATGATTGATTGAACTGTGTGACGTCGGACTATGTGCCGCTTTGGAAGTGCGCACCAGCCCCCATCGGCCTTTGGCCCAGTTTGGGCATCTTCGGACTTGTTTGCCGCCTCCCCTCCCTTCGTGTCTCATACCCTCCCTCTTCCCCTACCTTCACCTGGCTCCCGGTCATCCGCCTCCGGGGCAGTCTGAGTCCCACAGCATCCTGGGAAGGTTGCCTCCTCTGCTCTGTTACCTCTATGCTTGGTCAGCGCGCACGTAACTTGGTGAGTTTTGAGTTAGTTGTTTATAGGGTCGTACGTTTTGGAGGTTTGCATCCAGTTCGGTAGGTCGCATGTTCGCCCCCAATAGTTTTCTTCGGTTTTCTTTGTCATTTTGGTTGTGCGTGGCCGGCGGAGTGTCAATGTGACATGAGCGGTGGAGCTATTAATTATTGTAATTATGTAATGGGTGTCACTGTTTCCTGGCAATTTAATTGATTCTTTTTTTGTCTATCAACCAAATAAAGTTTTGTTGTAACTGTACCTGCAAGCCTGCCTGTAAAGTTTGCTTACAATACAAATACTGCATTCGTGAAACTCAAATTTGTGTATCCTTTATGGTACGGCACCTACCCCACGTTGTTTATGTGTATTTATTGTGGGTTAGGAGTTGTTTGTGAACCACAGCTCGGGTCGGAGTCATTTGACGGGGCCCATCTGTCTGTAGCCTCATGTGGCACAACCTTGAAACAGTATTTATTTACAAACATGGCCGAGTGCCTACCAGTTGTGCCAATCCCGTGCATGGACTCTGTAATATGCACTACACAGCGATCACTGGAAATACGCACATAAATATAAATTGTACTTGTTAGATGTTGCTTGAAAATATGTTTAATAGTAATGTATACATTCTTTTGTCATAATTATATGTTTATCTTGTGTCAAAATTATAGGTTTAAAAGGTAACATGAGTGTTTATTATGTAAGTCGAGCAGTTAATTTATGTAACACAGTAATTTTGTGCAGTGAGAGTAGGAACTCCCTTATGCAAGATTGGCACGCCTGTAGTAGCAGACAGCCTTGAGCGTCTAGATCCAGGCCATCCTAAGCACAGTGACGAATGCATGCAAGCCATGTTCCTCTTGTTGCCTTGGCATCATCCACCATCCACCCCTTCGGTCACCAGTCACCACATACAATCTTCAATCAGGAAATGATTTTAGCAATTATTTTAGCTAAAATGTTTGCAAACACATTTTAAACAAGCCGTTACCAACACAAATGTACTTTGCTAAAACATGTCAAAAGCGGCCACCCTTGCAAAGAATACTAATGCAGAAAAGAAGACGGTTATGGCACACATCAGTTAAAGTTTATATGTAAAAAAATATATACATATATATTTTTTACAATTATCTACACTGAAAAGCATAAAACAAACTGCCACTTAGACAACGTCGATACACAAAATATAGGTCAACTTATACATACACTAGAGAGTTGTAGTCTGTGACTTTTCTTCACTGGCAAAATCAGCTATAGTAGATCAGTTTAGGGCAATTGTTATTAAGTATGAAACTGTTGACGGATATACAGATTTCCTTTTCTTGGAAGGATGGAACTGAGAAATCACTTACCATATTTGCCGGCATAAAAGACGACCCAGCACATAAAACGAGTCATGGTTTTTAAGGTTCAAAATCTTGAAAAAAAGTACATTATAATTTTTTAAAACTTCCGGTGGAAATTTTTTTTTCCTTTTGCCAGAAACATAAATATTTAGTTGAAATAGTTTTAATGCATTTATTACTGGTACATAAACATCATACGGGACACGTAAACAAATAACGCCTTCCGGGCGTCTGATAGTCAAGGAAATCGGCAACAGTAACACGTGGCCGACGACATCACCAGTTGCCGGCAGCTGTGCGCTACATGGCAGCGCCGGACTGAGGCCCGCTGCTTGCAAGGTCATCACATTCCTGTGTGCTGTTGTCACCTGCTAGTAAAGCTAAGACACTAGGGCTGTTCGATATCAGAAATTTGGATAGTGATATTAAATTCAACTGCATACTCAGTATTTTCGATATATTGATAAAATCGTAACTTTTCGGTGTATCACTATTATCGTAACTCTTCAGTACATCAGTAATACAGAATACAGAATCTCTTTGGTATATCAATATATCGTAACTTTTCAGTATATTGATAATATCGTAACTTTTCCGTATATCGATAACGTTGTAACTTTTCTGTATAAAGATAACGTTAACTTTTCGTCAAATTGATATGCCGATAACATCAATATTTTATATCAACTTTCCAATTTTGGGTCTCATAGCTTTTTATTTTTCTATATAGATTTTTTATGGTATTCATCAATGTCATTTTTTTAACTTAATAAAATCTATGTGCCATCAATGCAATGTAGTATTGTTAAAAATTTGTAGAAAACTTGTAGGCTTAGACATGTAATCTAATTTGTGAATTACATTTATAAACACAAGCAAATAAGTTTTCCAATTTTAATTAGTTAAGTAATTAACACCCTGTTTAATGTGTCAGAGGCAACAAATATACACATTATAACAAACATTTGCAGTACAGCGGCGGTACAGATGGCATAAAATTACATCAATAAACGCAAGTGTGTGAGTTATTTTCCCCTACATTGACGTTGATGATATTCTAAGGAAAAAAAAAGGCTAGTTTATTAATGCAGAATAAGGACTTCGAAATCCCTTGCATAATTGAACCAAGTAGTTAGTTTTACAATTGACAGGATATTGTATTCTACGATAGATTTCCCACAATTTGAACTTTTTGCTGCAAGTTTTTCACTGACACAATTTTTGAAGTACATCTGGTTAAACCGATAGAGGCGAGAAAACAGAAACCTGAAGTTTTGAATGAAGTCTGCCAAGTATTTCAATACTCCATGCACCACTTCCATTATCATCTGTAACTCCGTGATTGAGTACCTGCGCTTCAAATGTGTTGCAAGGAGTTATGACTATTATTTTTTTGACGAAATTACTTAATGCGCATTGTATTTGTATACAACGAAAAGAAGACACACTTCAAACTATGTCACTATAGTTTCAAAAATTCGGCGCGTTTATTTAAAACAACATTTTCTAACCCTTCAAAATGAACAACAGTGTGGTTTTCAGACTGAAGTATCTGTAAAAATAACAACCGGGTTCGGAAAACACAATTACAGAAACAAGCGTTAGACTTTGAACTTTGCTGGCCACAAATAAAATAATCTGGTCCCATACGAAAAAGCATCATATTAAAGCATTGCACACCATCTAAGTAACTTGCGTGGAGAGGCAATAATGCATTACATACATTGGTCAACAGCAACATTACCACTCCTGCCTCACACAGACAAACACAGCCAATCTAGGGAGGTCCCTTAAGGGTGGGACGCGGCCAAAGTGCATAATTTTATATTAGTACGACATAGTGTTAGTTTTATAAACGTTACTTGCGACTACATTCCCCACTTGTGAATCTTTTTTAGCTCTCATAGTCTCCCCATATAGCGGCATGTCAAAGTCTAAAATTGTTAGTTACGGAAACATGCTAAAAAAAAAAAAAAAAAAAAAAAAAAAAAAAAAAAAAAAAAAAAAAAAAAAAAAAAAAAAAAAAAAAAAAAAAAAAAAAAAAAAAAAAAAAAAAAAAAAAAAAAAAAAAAAAAAAAAAAAAAAAAAAAAAAAAAAAAAAAAAAAAAAAAAAAAAAAAAAAAAAAAAAAAA
>PNEQ01078363.1:15315-53264 GCA_003012365.1 Medauroidea extradentata | reverse complement strand
GGCACCTATTCTGCACATTTCTGGCACATCACAGCACGTTGTAGCAACGTGCAGGATGTGTGCTATTAATGTGCTGGCAACGTCACATTGCAACGTTGCCTGCACGAGACGTTGGCATGTTGCCGGCACCTATTCTGCACATTTCTGGCACATCACAGCACGTTGTAGCAACGTGCAGGATGTGTGCTATTAATGTGCTGGCAACGTCACATTGCAACGTTGCCTGCACGAGACATTGGCACGTTGCCTGCACCTATTCTGCACATTTATGGCACATCACAGCACGTTGTAGCAACGTCACAATGTTACAGTGTAACGTGCAGGCAACGTGCAGGCAACGTTGCCGTGCTGTTAGGGTTATTATAGGAGAGCCGTAATTATTTTAATCGTTGCAATTTTAGAGACGGTATTGTATATACGTCGATACATACATATATACACACGCGCGCACGTACATATACATAAATTTAAGTGCATAAACCTTCAACGACTTCCCTAATTAGTGTCATGTAATTTGCTACATTTTATCAGCTGCAACTTTATTATACAGGTAATGCAGATGCATGAATATGTAAACATTATGATAAATAAAAATAAACGATATTTTTTTCTTTTAAAAATCTATCATTAACATTCAATTGTATGCATTTGGTATAACTTGTTGAATTCTAACCCGGATGAGAATCTAGGCTCTCGTATAATCAGCTGGCATGTGACTAAGTCTCAAGGTCACATCACAACGCACTAGAAAGGTCACGCGAACCGAAAACAAGTGGCCGCGGTATGCAGAGTAAAACAAAAAGTGAATAACGCTTTCATAACTCGTTTTACTTGTTAAATTTGTGAATAAATAACAAGTTTTCACGCGCCATCGAAAATCTTAAACAGGAATAATGCCCGCATTATAAATTAATATTCATTGGATTCTGTACCGATAATACATTTACGATTTATTGCGGGATTCTCTGTAAGTATAGAACGTTCAGTTGAACTCAGAATAAAAGATTACCGGTCCACTGCTATGGCTTTTACAGAAAAACACACTTCAAGTGAGTTGCATTAATCTATTGAATTTTACAGCTTTCTTTCTGAATCTCACATTCATTTACTTTATTCATTTTCAGATACTAATTAAGATTATTAAATATCAACAGTTGTGTAGTAGCCAAGACTTTTAGTTAAACTTTAATATAATTTCAGCACAGAATATTGATTTATTCCTACGAATTACATACTAAAAATCCTTCTTACTTAAATGTTTAATCGTTTCTCAACGTGTGAAGTTTCCCATCATTATTAATTAAATTATATATCCAGTAACACTGCATGCACGTTTAGTTTTCTGCAAGATTTGATGAAAAAGGTACATTTGTATGAGCATTTACGAACACTGGTCTGCATAGAAAATGATATACTTCCACGACCGTACGCTGGATTCGAACCTTCGAGGTCTTGAAGGCACATGACCGATCTCAACCATGATGAGTCGGTCCCCGGATTTTCGCGTATGGGTATCGTGTCGGACGATGCCGCTGGTCGGCGGGTTTTCTCGGGGATATCCCGTCCCCACCGGCCCATTCATTCCGGCGCTGCTCCTTTCTCACGTCATGTCACCCCCCCCCCCCCCAAGTGCTAAAGACCTCAATGTTAAGCGCTGACCAAAATCTCTCACTGACTCACTCACTCGACCATGATGAGCAAAAAATGTAGTAGAATTATTTTATTTATTGCGCACGTCTATAGTTTCACACAAACTTACGTTTAGAGCTATATAATATTGACACTAAATATAACATTTAAGATATAATGACATTTTGCAACACAAGTAAACAAAACATTTAAAAAATAGAATGAAAGTTAGATTATAATTTTTAAAATAAACTGTACTAATTTATGTTAATGTGGCGGCTGATGCAGTAAGCCGACTTCCAGATACTCCCACAGCACTGCTTGCGGTGGTCGAGGGGACAGACTTATTTCCTCCATCCTTAGTGATCCGGGTTCGATCCCCCGGCGGGCTGGGTCCCAGATTTTTCGAATGTGGTAGACGTTGCCGTTGGTTGGCATGTTTACTCCGGAACTTCCCCGTTTCCCCCCGCCCCAAACATTCCGTCGCTGCTCCACGCTCATCGTACATCACTTCATCACGGACACACAGTGTATTTCATTTTTAGTCACTCTTTCACTACAGACGCACTTATAAATAAACACGTAATGATCTAAGATCTGGTGGCTTCAATAAATGGAAAACCTTTACAAAAAACATTATTTATTTTAATTTTACAGCGTTGGATTAGGTCATAACAACTATGTTTTACTGCGATTATACCACTATTTTTTGACCAGTAGGCTGAAACTTTTAGGGCTACGTGGTTTATTATTTCACGCAATTGAAATTTTAAAAATATATGTTAAGGAAAAATATGCATCCAGAGCATATCGTATTATTTTTAAGTGTCTTGACTTGTATGCAAATTATATATATATATATATATATATATATATATATATATATATATATAATTTGAATGCCGTTAGTGTGAAACCGTTTCGAATATTTTTTTATTTTAATTTAAATATTTTTTAACGTTTAAAGTAAAACTTTACGAGTCTGCTCCGTATTACTGACACATGTTATTATTTAGACTTCATTACAGTATAATACATACAAATAGTATTGGATCACTTGGAGTTTAAGATTTTATAATATAAATAATAATGCCTACATATCAGGAAAGAAAATAAAAGAAATATGGTTATCGATGTGATGAAGGAACGAAAGTGTTTCTTCGAGAATAACTCCCAAATTGTGTACAAACATATTAATTTAATAATTGTTTAGTATTAGTTGGTTTTCCTAGTGTAAGTAACACAATTAATATTTTTGTAATTCAAAATCATTTCATTATTATTACTCCACTTTTGTAGCACATTTATGTTCTTTTGATGTTTTATTTTATCATCTTAATTTTATATTCTCTCACATGATTATCAGGTCACCAGCAGAAAGTAAAATATTATAATTTTTCGTGTCATGGGTTACGTTATCAAAAAAAAAAAAATTAAAATAACTGGCGATAAATTACCTCTTCGGGGGACATCACAATATAAACAAATATGCATTTCTGATCTTAAATCACATTCAATAAGATACCCAAAAAACCATTTGACAAAAGCAGAACTAAGAGTTAAACAAGTTTTGCCAGTATCACAGCGTTTGTTTGTGATACATTTGATTATTATTTTTTTTAAAATTGAAACTAAAAGTGTTTGTAGATTTAGAAAAGCAAATTTAGATTTTGTTGGATGCATAATTTTTGTAGGATTAAAAAAAAATTTAAACAACCCTCCAAAATATAAAATAATCATAGGCGTGAGAAGTGTTTGTTTATATGTCTCCCTTTTCATAAATGGGAAAGACGAAAGAATTACAGGGATCAGTAGAAATACCCAACTGTAAACCATTGTTGAAATACGAGAAAGTACAGAAGTAAAAACATTTGCAAATCCTAAAATTGCAAAAGTAGGAGCGTCAACGAATCCCAAGGATGTACTACATTTCAATTTTCTTATGCCTCATGAATTAGGGTGCTGTCGAAAGACAGCTTTTCACCAAAAATGTTACGTATTCGATACAAACATTTATAATGGTGATTATGATTAGAATACCATCTCGGTTATAACGTAAATTGAAATTATCTTAAAATGTACACTCGTATAAGCACCGATGAGCACAGCAGCTTTTTGAAAGGATCGGACGAAATCTGCTCTAGAGGCATAAGGAAATATTTTGGAACTTTTTAATAATTAACTGCTCTACAACTGACATAAATAATCTGACTTTTTAATGAAGAAATTTATCCCGGAAAAAGTGTTATGCTATCGATGTTAGTTGCTAAACAGGCGAAGATGGTAGAATGTTATCTTCATTGCATTGTTGTCGTCTTTGATAAATGATACAAGCTTATTGTTTGGACGGTGACGTCCATAGCATTCTGTTTTGTATGTTAACCTCAGATCGGGGCTCGGCAAGCGTGATATTCATTGTCCAATAGAAACACTTACTGATAACGTTTGAACTGTCTGTTGTGAACTGAAAAATCTCGGTCATCGCTTATTCACATCATCCTCTCCACGAGTTATCTGTAAATACAGAGCTTACACCAAGGTTTACCTCAAAATCGATATTGTTATCAGTGGCGGCGTAATATATGTACTTGCTAAGAGCGTTCACGAGGCGAAAAATTCATAATTTTATATTTGTACGACACAGTGTTAGTTTTACAGACGTTATTTGTTACTACATTTTCCACTTGTGAAACTATTTTAGCTCTCATAGTCTTCCCATTGCAGCATGTCAAAGTCAAAATTTACAAGTTACTGGATCATGCTAATAGTAAAAACCAACTGACTTACTCGAACGACATAGTTTACACTGAAATAAGATAGTATGGGTCAAATGCTAAAACATTTAAAACCACACAAAAATGTCCCATTACGTTTAAAAAAATGGCTACCAAAGAAGAAAATTATTGATATTTTTAGATTTTTTAAATTATAAAGTAATTGCATAGTGTGATTCAAAATATTTTAGTATATCACCCATAATCTCTCATTTCAGTGTAAATTATTTAATTCGTGTTAGTGAGTTAGTTTTTGTTACTTGCAAATTTTGACTTTGACCTGCCGCTATGTGAAGATTGTAATAGCTTAAATGTTTCATGAGTAGAAAATGTTGTCACAAGTAACGTCTGTAAAACTAACACTATGTCGAACAAATATAAAATTATGCGTTTTTGTCACGTGAACACCCTTAAGAAGGTGACGTACATACAGTAAGCTGTAAACGTTTACTCAAATTAACGCTAATTCAAAAGAAAATAATGAATAACATAACAAGCAACCCTATCAAACATTTATTTTAACATATATTTTACTAGTGTGAGAAATCTTTAAGGCCGCCTACACGACCTTAAAGTGTTCATAAAATGCTGCATCGGGAAACCGGTTCAATGCCTACCTCACTTATTAGGCATTACGCTGTAAGGAATTACGCCATAAGAAGCTACGCCGTCAGGCATTACGCAGTTAGGCATGGCGCCGTTAGGCACTGCGCCGTTAGGCACTGCGCCGTTAGGCACTGCGCCGTTAGGCACTGCGCCGTTAGGCACTGCGCCGTTAGGCACTGCGCCGTTAGGCACTCCGCCGTTAGGCACTGCGCCGTTAGGCACTGCGCCGTTAGGCTTTGCGCCGTTAGGCTTTGCGCCGTTAAGAATTGCGCAGTTTGGCTTTACGCTGTTAGGCACTACGCCGTTAGGCACTGCGCCATTAGGCACTGCGCCGTTAGGCAATACGCCGTTAGGCACTGCGCCGTTAGGCACTACGCCATTAGGCACTGCGCTGTTAGGCACTACGCCGTTAGGCACTACGCCGTTAGGCACTACGCCGTTAGGCACTGCGCCATTAGGCACTACGCCGTTAGGCACTGCGCCATTAGGTACTGCTCCGTTAGGTACTGCTCCATTAGGAACTGCGCCGTTCGGCATTGCGTCGTTAGACATTGTGCAGTTAGGCACTGTGCCGTTAGGCGTTACGCCTTTAGGCACTGCGCCGTTAGGCACTGCGCCGTTAGGCTTTGCGCCGTTAAGAATTGCGCAGTTTGGCTTTACGCTGTTAGGCACTACGCCGTTAGGCTTTGCACCGTTAAGCATTGCGTCATTAGGCTTTGCGCAGTTTGGCTTTACGCTGTTAGGCACTACGCCATTAGGCAATGCGCCGTTAGGCGCCGTTAAGCATTACGCCATTAGGCTTTGCGCAGTTTGGCTTTACGCTGTTAGGTACTATGCTGTTAGGCACTACGCCGTTAGGCTTTGCACCGTTAAGCATTACGCCGTTAGGCTTTGCGCAGTTTGGCTTTACGCTGTTAGGTACTATGCTGTTAGGCACTGCGCCGTTAGGCACTACGCCGTTAGGCACTACTAATAGGTCATTGACCTTCCAGATTAAACACAGATGCATGATGATAGTTATGCAGGGTTTCTCATCGCTAGTGGCTAGTGGTCTCCGAAGAATGTCAATATATACGTGATACACGGGTTGCCTACCTGTTCGGTCCCATTGCCATAATGCCCCCACTTTCGAATGCTCGTATCGCAGTAACGGTGTGTCTGACCGTGTTAAAAAATATGCCAATGTTAGCCTACTCTCCGAATAATAAAGGAAGCTATTGAGATCACCTTTCTGTCTCTATGTGTGTGTGTGTGTGTGTGTGTGTGTTCGTGTGTTTCTCCTCATCCCTAAAAACTTTTGAACCAGTGGACCGAACTATATCAAACTTTGTACACATGTAGTAATTTATAATCTGACTTGGCTTTATATATTTCGTTTACGTACTGTTCATACTCTCAAAAATGGCTGCCATTTTAACATTTCTTTATCAAGCTAGATATCGAAGGAACCGCACTTGAGAATTTCACCAAACTTAGTACACATATACTACATACAAATCTGTTTTGACTTGTGTATTTCGTTCATTTTATGTTCGTATTTTCAAATCGGTGGTCATTTTTATATTTTTAGCGTAGTATGACTTATATTATGACATATTTGCAGGAATTTAATTAAACTTGGTACACATGCTAAATATAAAGCTGTCATGACGTTTGCCTATTTCTTTCATCCTTTTTGTAATGTTTTTAAAACAGCAAATATATTTTATTGTTATGATATAAAGACATCTCGTTAATTTTTCCCTCAATTTTATTTAACAGGTTACTCGTAAATTATTTAGTAAGCTGACTTAACTTTAATGTATTTCTTGAATCATACATATAAATCAATATTATAATTTAATATTCCCAGCTTACGTAAACGATTTTAAGTTTCAAGGTTATTTTGCACCCACTTTGAGGAAAGCACGCTTATCAGTTATGTTGGTAGCATCTTGTTTTTTATATCGTTACGGTTACTTATTCACTATGATTGTTCATTACAGGTGTAAGAGCAGAGAAATACAGGCATTATAACGGAAGTGAATCAACGTTTCCGGCGCATGGGATCGAATGGTGGTCACATTACCTTCCCTGCCTATGTAGTAATACGCATCTGTATTGAATCCGGAAGGACAGTGTTCCGTTTATAGTAGAGGAGTAGAGGTTTATCAACACACCCTTCACGGTGTTAATACGCCCTTACTACTGAAGACAGAGAGATGGTAGCCATATTCATTATTCTTGAGTTAGGTCTGTCTACTTGAACCCGCGAGCCTTTTCACCATTCATGTTACACTCTGTATAAGGTTAGTTACACAAGAAAATGTAATCAGAGTTAAATAAAGAAGTGCATTTCCATTTTGAAGATGATGCGAAAATTTGTTATCCAAACCAGACATGTCGACCCAGCAGTAAATGTGCAGATAAAACAATGGAGCCGTTATCGACTGAAAAGCGTAGAGTGACGAAATGCCGCCTGACAAGTTTATTGCCTTTAAAGCCATATATGACCTTAATGCCCTATCTTAAATAAACGTGTATTTTTTTTTCTTTGAACATCGATTAAGTATAAAATTTACACACGCCACAACAACCACCAAAATTTGACGGTTTAAAACTTCTTAGCGATGAAAAATTGTACGAAACACTATTTAACTCGTACACATTACAGTGACAGTAATTTCACACGAATGAAGTATTTTCCGGTTCCATAGTTTTCGTAGAAGTGCATGCCAAAGTAGTGATTTGACTATTTTCGATACTTACCCGAAGTAAAAACTATTCAAACGATATAAATGAAATAATTTAGAATAAACGTAACTGTTATAAGCTACAGAACGATACCTTTGCGATATTAAGTAATAATTGTTAGTATTAAAATAATTCTTGAATCTTGATCTTCCTAAATTTTGTATATCTTTGAGTGATCGTATTTTTTAAAAATAATGTTTACGTGAAGTAATAAACGTGTCTTTCTGTAGCTTAATACATTTGCTTTCACACTAAATTATTTCATTCGTATCTTTTGAATAGATTTTACATCGGTTAACAGGTGAAAATAGTCAAATCACCAATTTGACATTCATTTGTACAAAAACTAAGGAACAGAACATTTTTTTTTATTTTTGGGAAATTATTATTAATGTAATGTGTAAGAGTTGTACACTGTTTGGTAAAATTTTAAAATTACAATTTTTTTTGTGCAAAGTACCATTAAAAAAAAGACGATAATAAATCAGCAATGTTCCACTTTCGTTACATGACGCACGAGTTTACGTTATAGAAATGTATCTCTTTCGATAAACATTTCTCAAAAAGAAGGAAAAAACCACTTTTGTAAAGAACGCTCTTTCGAGCCTGGAATCTGCCCCTGGCACCGACTGTCCTGATTTCAAATTTACATTGTTTTCCGAAAATGCCGTAGGCGAATACTGAAATAGTTATATAACCAAGGCTATGGCCGAATCCATTTCTGTTTCGTGTCCTTGTGTGAAGATGTACCGTGACCTACGATTTCGCTGTCGACGAAATTTAAAGCCCAATAAAAGCACGAAGAAAAAATATATGTTTACTTTCAAATGTCTGAAAAAATTGAAATTGGGCGTGTCTAAACTTTACCAGCGTTTTAAAGTATGCACCACTCCTTCCTAAGAACTTCTTTGTTGTTCTTTATTGATGTTATTATGGACAGGAGGAATAGGTGTTACGGAGTATCATTGCTCAACTATAGGATTCTACACAGTTTAATTACTTAGTTTATTAATTACATAAAATGCAGTTATTTCGATTACATTTGAATTTTGTCCTGTACTGTTATTCACACATAAAATAAAGTATTGCATCACCTCGGTTCCAAGATCGGTTGAAGACTGACGGTGAATGGTTATATAACATTAAAAACACAGTTTCTTTGACTATTCGTAGATGTCAGTAAACCTGTCAAATTATGTAAACTACCATACGTTAGTAGGGCCTATTAGACGAAGGGCATACGACAGCCAAACAGTTCCAGTCATTACATAGAGGTGTTCCAAAACTTATTATTATGTGTGTATTTAAATAGGAAAACACCCAGAACTACGCCGCGTAATTTGCTACCAACCACACAAGCAGTACGGCAACTGTAGTTAATGCCTCGTTCTTTAGTTTTGCAGGGGTTTCGAAAAAAAAAAACGCAAATTAATACATATATCACAAATTCATTCTGGCAGTTTTAACACTTATATATCATCGTTTGTAGGCCTACATGAAATTTTCTATTGCAGTACACCAAACTGATTTTTAGATTTTTGCCCCTGAAGTGTCACGTATTTTGTTGTCAAAATAAGTCAACATGAAGCAAAATAATTTTTTGCTAGAAAACGGTACATTATTTTAAAAAACGCTCTGGCAAATTTGTGTGTCGTATGACTGTACACAATTTAAACATTTTTTTTTTCAAAGCATTTGGTTAAAACGTATTTGAGTTATTTGCAATTGTTTGAAATAAATAAAAGACCATGGATTTAATGTTGAATTATATGCAGTAACGGCTGGCGATATTTTTCAAAGGTTTAATTTTTAGTTCACACTTTAACCCGAATGCACTATAACGTAGTTTTTTTCTCTTAGCAAACATAATAATTTGCGTGACAGCAAACCGGCGGCTGTGTAGATTCAGTCGTATGTTTAGAAGAGAATGTCCCCATAAATAACACAGTTTGTAAACAGTCTTTCCCAACAGAGTGACTTGCAGAAGCTGAAGAGCCGCAGGGGTCACAGTTATCTCCGTGTAAAGTAAACATGTCTCTGGAAAGTGTCAGTTTGTCGCGAATTCTCTCACGCACACAACATGGCGTAACTGTTGCGGCGCCCAACTGCGATAAAACAAGAAATCTGCAAAAGAAAAGAACTAGAGCCGAAATATGTGTACAGATCTTTTGTGTGCCTATTACATCGGTTTGTGAATAAAGGTAGCTGTCTGGGAGAACGTGATTTGTGCGTTAGAAACCTTGAAAGTCGTAAGGACGATATAGCACACGAATTACGCATCTCTTTGACCTCTAGGCGTAAGTAATTGAACCGGCGCGCAGACAACTCGCTGACAACTTGCCTTTACGAGAAATTCATTGCGGATCCTATCATTTTATGACGTAATATCTTTCTATATAAAAAAATGAATCCCTATTTCCCTTGGTCACACGCCATCACGCGTGAACGGCTGGACCGATTTCACTATTTTTTTTAGTTGTGTTTGTTATTGTCAGGAGAAGGTTCTTCTTAAAAATTTTTTTTTAATTGAGCGGAAAAAATTTAAGCATACTTAACAACCTTATAATATTATTTCTAACCTTTTAACCTTAGCGCTTTGGACAATATAAACGTTTGACAAAGAGGATGTAAAAAATCTGAATATGGTATAAAACAAATGCTTCGATCGGAGTTATTTTATCGATAAAAAATAAATAAAGAACACTGAATTTCTTGGTGTACATCACGGTTAGTTCTGAGCCATTACGCCTTGAGGATGCTATAATTTCGTCAAATGCTAAACTAATACGAACATTGTTTTCCATAATTTTGTCTACACGCTTCCTGTCTTAACGATGACTATTGAAATCGAATTGTTATAATTAATAAAAAAATTGTATTTATTATTCTAATGCTTAGTATATAAATAGTTTTGTTGGTATTCGGACACCGGGACAGGCAACATATTACTGGTCATGTGAAAAACATGGATTTTCAAGAAAACAAACACTTAGCGACTGCCCTTGAGATTTATTTATCGACATTAATTATAACAATTCGATTTCAATAGTCATCGTTAAGACAGGACAACGTATATCAGGTCAGCTAGTAAAATATATAAAGTTGTATTGTACACTGCGCCAGGATTTCCGTACCGTAAACACAAGAGATGAAATGGTATGCTTTTAATAAACTGTATGGACGATAATATAAGTAATGTGGCTACCACTAACTCTGGCAGAACATTACAATACTAAGGAATAACGAGTTGTAACAATTGAACCTATAGTAACAGACTTTACAACAATACAACAAAAATACATACATTGGGGATGCTAAACGTGGGCGTGTTCAGTAGTTTTATTTGCACACCCGGAGTTGTTTGTAGATTAAGTGAATTACAAGTTCCTTTTTCCAATACTATTCAGCACACACAATTTACAAGACGGAATAAATGTATTAAATCTATAATGTTCAAATTTAGTATTTCCTACCATACAAAGTAATAAAATTATATGAACATGTTCTTTGCAGTTACAATTACATTCAGATATACATTTTTTATTGGACAATTACATTCTACATTTATACCTGTAATCTTGTGGAGTAACTTTGTCAAATACAATTTTGGTTTTAACGTCATTTAGTAACGAAAGTGTCAAACATTGACTATAAGAATCAAAAACGTTTTCTTTAATACTCGGCTCAAATTATCTGTTTATTTACCAGAAAACCCAAAAACTAATATTTCGAGAAGTCAAAGCAACCCCGAAAATGGTCAATGTAACCCCAGTATACGGTACCTAAAAATTACCACCAAACACCCGTTTCCGCCATTTTCGACAGCGTGAAAACAAACATTAGATACGAATGGAAAACCAGAAATGAGCGTGTATAACCATGCGTATCGTTCATTGAATGATATTCTTAGGCAGACACCGCTCATTCGAGTTGAGAAATTTTCGAATAATATTCTGCACAAGCTTGGCGACCTAGGCGGCCACCTATCCGCGCGTTACAGGCTTGAAAAGCGACGGAGCAGTAAGGTCGACCTTCAAGCGCGCATCAAATGCCTCGTCGCCTCAACGAGCCAAGCGCTGAACTAGCGTGCAAACTTCCCGCCGAACGGTTTTTACTATGGGACACTAAGCGGTGGCCATATAATTATATTGGTGGAAAGTCTGCAATTAAATTCAGTGCAGGTCGCAATCCGAATTTCACATACATTCGGTTAGTACATTTTGAAGTACGGAAGTCTGAAAGGGCAGTTTTTTTTTTGTTATGTTGGAGGGCTTAGAAACTGTGCTTTCAATGAGCATAGTATCTTAACAATGAGGTTCCGACATTGTCTGAACTTTGTTTTCTTTTCCTACGTTGGCACAGTGAACACACGTTGAATATTTTTGTAGAAAAATCTGTTTACGAATATACTGCAACACATTTGAAGCTTAGGGTAGGCGGCGCACTTAAGATAGAAAACCAGATGGGCGTATTTTGCGTGTCGGAGGTCTGTAAGTGCGGAAGCGTTAAGGTTGACCTATGTACGCTCATTATGTCGCATGCTCGCCTCTAGGCGCAAGATCTATATCGCTGACAGACCGCCTCTACAAGCTACAAGACATTCAGTAGTGACGTCATCATTTCATGGCAAAATAAAAAAGCTAAAGGCGTGATAACGTGCATGTGTTTGTTTATTTGTTAAGTCTGTGCCCTGATATTCTTACTAAAAAAACTGTTAAACGCCCGGTTTTGCTTTTTTCGGCACAAAGGATTTAAAATGGATCAGCTGAAATTTTATACACATTTCAGCAGCTTTTGTTTCGAATTATGTAAGACTCATTTCTGAAAGTTTTTTTTTTATTTGTAGGCACTAAAAATAGTAAAATCGTAATGTTGACATGTGATTGGTACAAAAGCGGTCAAAATCTTAACCTATTTTGAGTATGTGTTTACTGTATGTTTGTGTGTAGGTGTGTGTATGTATGTGTATGTATGTGGATGCGATGGTCATAGCATATACATATAACGTTTTAACCCCTCGTTCGAATCGTATTAAACTGGGAAGATATGTAGTAATTTTTGACGTTTATGTGTTTTGTTAACGCCGGAGTTAATATTTTCGAAATTGTAGCTAGTAAAAATGTCGAGTTAAGATTTAAAAAGAGCACCAAGATGACCTATCACGTCTTAATGAGACGCTGGATAATAATAGTAATAATAATTATTATTACTGTAGTTATAATATTTTTTTATTATTGTGTCTTTATTTAAGTATGACAATAATAGCCTAATATCGTCTTCATTGGAATATGTCGTAGCTGAGGCATTGTGCCTTTTCTTACACTTAAACACAACATTTATTTCACGATAGTTTTTTTTTTTCATTTGCGCAATTACTAATTACAACCACTATATATAACAAACTAAAAATATAAATTTCGTTAAAAAATTATTATATGAAGTATTATGGAATAGATAGTTATACAAACTCTTTAACCGTAATTAGAAAAGGTAAAATAAAATACACGGAAAATATGTCTTTATAAGTAATACTACTCATTCACTCAGAAACAAATTAAAAATTTTCATTATTAATGACATCACATTTGGTCAAGTACCCGTGCAATTTCACATACATATAGATAACAAACAATGGAGTGGCGATTGGAATGTACTGGGAGCACCACACGAGTACCACCGATCGAAAGCCAAATTTCCCACAGTTGGTTGTAATCATGGCTAGTACACTCAACTTCGTAATCCGTGAGTATTATTTACTGAGTACCAGTGATTTTTGCGCAGATTTGGGCTGTATTTTGCCTCAACAGACTAATCTATGATTGTTAGTAAATACTTTTTAGCTTTAAAACTGTCTTACAAAATACATTTATTCCTACGTCCTGATATTGCAAATGTGCCTTTACAGGAATAAAATACTTCTTGTAATAATGTTAAATAAAACCTGATAAATTTGGTGTATATTTTCCTGATAAGTTATAATTGGGGCATGGTCGGTTTATGCATAACAACGTACATTGAATTCGTTGAGACTGTGCTATATTTACGATCAGTAGAAGACCAATTGTGAACTATGAGTATTGCTTGATTCTGAATTTGCGTTTGCGCCACCTTGTTTTGTGAACACTGGATGAGAAGATATGACATAATTTCCGGAAACATGTCCGGCCACCCACACCTCCTCCCCTCACCCCCCTGCTCATTACTATACGACAGGCCTCAATAGGAGGCCCGTGGGTCAGATGCGGCCCGCAGAGAGATTTCTACTGGCCCGCCATCAAAATGTCAGAAATCAGTGAATATGTTTTGTTATAATAATTTAAAGGGTATTTCTTAATAGTTCTAGTTAGGTCAATGTAATCTTTGCACATGACAATGACTTATGTTAGACTAACATTAAGTTCAATTAAATGATTCCGTACAATGCCTATAATTATTGACTGCATTTTTTTACGTTAGGCCACCGAGTGTTTTAAGTAGTTATAAAATCGAAGCAAGTGGCCTGAAGCTATATTTTATTGAGAAGTCCTGCTATAGGCTGTTCGCTATAAACTGAACACTCAGCAGAACTTTAAATTAATAAAAAAATATGTTTTATTGGACTAACAGACGTTAACTTTTTGAGTGTTTTGAAACGTTCACATTGGTTTTTAGTTACCTGGAAATTCTAATATTAAAGATAGTAAATATGGCTGCCAAACGGTTGAAAGAAAACTTTATTCAGTGCTCACTTTAGCGTGAATGGCCTATAACGTGGGTGTCTGCTTTATGTGTTGAAAATTGCCACAATTACGAAAGGAGAGTGTTAGAAATATTGGGAACGGTGCTGAAGTGAGTCAGCTGTGAGGCGAAAGAAAGAAAAGGCGTGTTATACAATGGTACGGCCAATTTTTAGAATATTCGTCAGCAGAATGGGACTCAAGTGTGAAGGTGGTGGTGCAGGTATGGATAAGGTACAAAAAAAAAGGGAAACGAGAGTGAAGGGTACAGGGTGAAGGCATTCGGAAGGGAAGGGGATAATTCAAGGCCTTCTCATGTGACGAAGAAAATGGAATGGAGAGTATTTTAAAGGACAGTAGAAGAGTGGAAAGGCTGCCAAAGATGTACAGGTTGGTAAAAGGAAAGTGATTTTCGGTTGCCAGCTGAATATGGTAGGATCACGGTCGTAGAAGAACAGGTCTGGACACTCGCCTATCTACCAATGTATTTTGCTTGACCCCCTTGTTGTTTGGCTGTAGTTCGTCAAGTTACCGAGAATGTCATACTTTTTGGCGCTATTTTCCTGGCGGTCAGACTCAAACTCCGTCCACTTTTTTCCATTGTTAAATTTATAAAGTAAATAAAGATTGCTGGAGCCTTTTCTTAAATTTCTGAGCGAAGAAAGTATTTCATAAATTAATAAAAAATACGTTTTGATAAATTGTTTAACTTAGCGGAAAGGAAGTGGGTGGAGTTTAGTCCGACCGCCCTAACTCCAGCGTCAATAAAACACAATATTCTCGGTCACTTGGTGAACTACAGCCAAACAACAAGGAGGTCAAATATCCAGGCGAGTGTCCCGACCTGTTCTTCTACGGCCGTGGGTAGGATACAAGGTAAGAACAGCAAGAACATTCAGTAGATGTGGAGGTCAACAGAGGTTAACTTTGTACTTTTACAAATCCTTGCCAAAGTACAAAGATTTTCTTTGTAAAATCATTCGTTTGTAAAGTTACAAAAGTAAGTTTGTAATACTACAAAGGAATTACACGTACTTATTCCGACAGTTCCTGCCCCTGCCCTGAAATTTTATTTAATGTGACAAGGTATTTATTTGTAGTTTCACATACTTTTTTAGAAATTTACAAAAATTTCTCTTGTAAAATGATTTGTTTAAAAAGTTACAAGAATTTTCTTTGTAAAACTACGTAGGAAATAATTGTAGTGTGCCAAAATCAAAGTTTCGTGCAAATTACGTAGTTATACAAAATCACCTATCTTGTAGGACAATTTTCTGGAACAAAGTGAATTTTCCCATTAAGAGCATACTTAAAAAATAAAATATAAGATGATCACTGAACATTCTGTACATTGAATATATTCAAATAAACTAAAATCACATAGCATGGTAGTCAAGGTGGTCTAATAGCAGGGATTTGGCTTCGGATCGGAACGCCTCCTAGAAATTTGTTTTATTTTCAAAATAAAGTCATTGTAATATTTACTAATTTATTTAAAAATAATTTAATTTATAATTAAGGTGTCATTGTTAAAGTAAAACGAGAATTAAAATTTTATTGTTTCCTTGTTGCAACTACAACTTTGTAATTTTACAAACATATACTTTGTATTTCTTCACAAAGACGACCTTTGCAGTTTTTACAAGGAATTTTTTTGAAAACTGGGTTTCATAAGTACAAAATTATTTTATACTGTAGGACGGCAAGGGAATGGATATTTTGTGGGAGGAATTGTTAACTGTGCAGGGAGTTGGAAAGAACAGGAAGGGTTTGACTTTGAAGAGAACTCGCCAACCGGCGACAGACCAATTGTGAGTGTAATATTAAGCCCGGTACACTCGACCCTTATAGTTCTCTAATCAATCCTTTTTTAATTCTGTTCATAAGTTTCGTTTACGAATTTATACCAGACATATGTAGCAGAACGTTAGTGTTACGTACACACTATCTATGTTTACTAACATGTTTCGGTACATAAAAAAGAAAACCATATTTGTGCTGTTCGTTGCTCAATACTAGAAAGTGTAAATTTAGAATTCCCGAAAACTATTTCACAATACAAGTCATAGTGTAAATGCCTAGTAAGTAAAATATTCTTGTATTATTTACGTATTGAAAACTCCGATGGTCGTTTGTTCAGTAGGACAGGAGATTTTTATTTATATTCAAATCATATTGCCAAGCCTACTTGCGTACTTCACATGCGCGGTGGCTGAAACTTTGCATTGTGCATGCGCGTGAACATAACACTACGACGGAAAATAGGACAGGCTCTATCTGTGAAATTAAGTACGAAATTCTGTTTGGAACCAGCGTAGTTGCGGTACACAACGTCGCAGTACTACTTGTACTGAATTTGGTACAAAATTGTTTTCTGAATTATGGATAGTGTGAACCGGGCTTAAAGTATAAATATTTTAGAACTGCATCTCTATGTCAGTGACAACACACATACCAGGATAATCATGCCCCTCAACTGCCTCTCAGGAGCGACAACTTCACGGCACTAACACCAGTCTGTGGGAACGTCGGCCGACTGGGTCTCTACAAGTGGAGATGTTTCTTGATTGTTCTGTACTCAGGGATACCACTAGAGGGTGACATTAGTACCATTTCAATTATACAGGATGAGTCATGACGAAGTGTGTATTAATTTCGTGTGGTGCTAGCTCACAAAAACACGTCAAGAAAATATGTTTTAAATGTTTCCCTAAATTAATAAATGTGGGAATAACGCTACCCGGAAAATACACTTTCAAATTAAATTTAAAGTCAAAATTTTTAAAACTACTTAATATTAAATAACGAAGTTTTGTACATTGTCTCATAAATCACTTAACTTCATTTTAAGTAATTTAATTTGGTAATGACATTGGTCCATCATTGTTCAAATGTGGCAAGACACTTTCCTTTTGTTTCTAACTTCGTAACACTTCACTGTAATTCATTTTCTGCTACAGAATATTAAAAAGGCACGGAAGATTAATACAAAAGGTCGTCTTGTCTAGAATTGCTAGAGTTAGCCTTTTTCAAGAAAATCGTATGTTAAATCAATGTATCGTTTGTAACGCCTTAATCATATGCAGACACTGTGACTTCCTTGCAAGGCGAATAAGAGAACTAATAGGCTTGTTGCAGTAATATTGTTATGACGGATTTATCATCTAAGATTTGTTACACGGATGATGTAAAAGTAGAAGCATAGTACTGTAAAGCAGTTAGTGGGCAAGGAAACTGCGCCATTAAAATAAAAGCCCCAAGCTTATGGCAATATTCACCAAGTTTTACAAAATCGTACGTACATCAAGGTGACCCCTTGATAACTGGACGTAAATCGCTTTAGTCCAATGAGTGCGTCCTAACCATTACACAAACCAGGTACCCCACGCAGTGATGCAAACCATTTTATTAGTGTCACTTGGTGTGTAGACAGTGAATAATTTATTGTCACTATTAAAACAATTTTTAGATGATAAATCCGTCGCAAAAATATAATTACAACACGCCAATTAGTTCATTTACTCACCTTGCCTAATTAGTCGCAGTGCCTGCATATGTGTCAGGCGTTACAAAAAATGCATGAATTTTACATACGGTTTAAACGACTAACTGTTGACATTTTCGACAAGACGACCTTTTGTGTCAATATCCCACGCCTGTTTAATATTCTGTATAAGAACATGAATTACAGTGAATTGTTCCTACGTTAGAAACACATGAAAAGGGACGTACCCCTTTTGGGCAATGATGAGCCAATGACAGCACCAAATTAAATTACTTAGAATGAAGTATAGTCGTTTATAAGACACTGCACAGTGTTTCGATATTAAACATTAAGTAGGTTTTGACATTTTGATTGAAATGTAATTTGAAAGTCTATTTTATAGATAGTGTGTCACTCCCACAATTTTCACTTTAGGGACAAATTGAAAACATTTTTTGGCATGGGTTTTATTGTGAGCTAGCACCACACGAAATTAACACACTCCGTTCTGAATCATCCTGTATAATACGATCAAGTGGAAACAGGCGTTTGGAATATAATCGGAGAAGATGACGAAACAGTCGTTTAGGTCCACATAAGGTAGTGTTTCCCCCATTGGTGCAGAAACTCAAAACATTTTAACGGAATGCTTAGAAAAAAAATTAAGTTTAAGAACAATCATACGATACACAACTCTACGTAGGCGTTTTGAAGAATAATGCACTATCAGTTCGCAAACAAAACTTAGATTTGTATTATTTTCATACATACTTGGACGATACTTAGGGTCAAAAGATCTTAAAACATGTAAAGATTCTTCGATATGAAAATTATTAGGCTTTAAAACAATTTCGAAAATCACTGTAAAACTACGCGGCGTGACCTTCGCTCGTTCGTCGCGGTATGATCAGGTAGGATGCACAATTACGGTCAAATTACTGTCAAAGTAATATGGCTGCAAGTCAGAAGCAGTTATTTGTAAGGGAAAAAACATTATAGTTTGAACAAATACTACAATATTTAGCATAATTTTTTTTAAATCGTTGGTGACCTAAATTAAAATAATAATATACTTTCACAAGGATAAACTAGAACAAACTTTACCAGGGGGTATGTGCTCGAGTTTTCAGTAGCATGCGATTTGGAAGCCGAGTGGTGTTTTTCAGGACATGGAGAAACGTTTTTCTTTCTCGATTTTAACTTAAAAGAATAAAAAACCGAATGGTAAAATAATTTCCGTGTCCTGAAAAACACCACTCGGCTTCCAACTCGCCAGCGGGTGAAAACTCGGTAATGGGATCACAGGGACAGTTTTGAACTAGTTTTCATACTATTGCACAGCAAATGAAAGTTGCCTGTCTGTTTGTACCGTATACGTTACTTAACCCTGTCATATGATTGCGGTGAAACTTTGGAGAGTTCTTGTGCGTGAACCGGATATCGTTTTGGTAAACAAAAATGTTTAGGCGATGTAAAACGAGGCAGGTGGGCAGACAATGGCACCCAAAAAACTTAATTGGCTGTATTCCGCATCCAGGGCCGCTATGGTATTATTTCATTTAAGACCGCGATCATTCATTTATTTTAAACCATTGCAAATAACTGGAATATTTTTTAATCAAATGCTTTGAAAAAATTTGAGACTATGTACAGTCACACGATACACAATTTCGCCAGACCTTTTTTTTTTTTTTTTTTTTTTTAAAAGTAATATACCGTTTGCTAGTAAAACTATTTTGCTTTATTTAAGCTTATTTTCATAACAAAATATGTGACGTTTCAGGGGCGAAAACATAAAAATCTGTTTGGTGTGTTGCAACAGAAAAATTCAGATACAAACCATTATGTATGAGTGTTAAAATTGCCAGAATGAATATTTGATATATTACTTAATTTCCGTTAAAAAGAGACGTTGAAAACTGAGCGGAACCGCGCCCTTAAAAGAGTGAAACCTACTTGAGGGGGATGGAGCTCCAAAACAGTGAATTTCCGCATTCTTTTGTCACTTATTATCGAAAATCAAGGCTCGGCAATCAGAAGATTATACTTTTGTACTCCTTCTTATTTATTATCTGTATTCGGGAGTTTCCCGGTTCGATCCTCTGCTCCGGCCATCCTGATTTCTGTTTTTCACGGTTTCCAGAAGTCGCTCCAGGTGAACACTGGGATGGTTACTTAACAAAGGCCATGGCCGACTCCTCTCCCAGCTGCTGTCATTGTGCCAAGTTGTGTCTCTGTCTATAATGACCTCGCTGGCGACGAGACATAAAGCCCACTTACATTACCTTCTTATATCACTACAAGGTCATACACAATTTTAGCACTGACAGCAGAAAAAAACTGAGGACGGGGGACAAACCTTTCTATGGATTGTCGAGCCTTGATGTTCGATAATAAGTAGAAAAAAATGTTGACAAAAACTGTGAAAATTCACTGGTTTGATGATCCAAATCCTTTTGAACACCAATGGCCATAGTTATTTTTTTAATATATATATTTGCATAGACACTGAAAAAAAGAGTATAGTTGTAGTTACCATACTTCTGTTAAAATAGGGACAACAAAACAGTTTGATTGCCGGTACTACTCTAGACAGTTTCATCAACAATCTCATTTGTAGAGAAACAAACAGCCTTGTTGCTTTTACAAACCAGATGGTAACTTCTACATAACAGATTGTTGGAGGAACTGTCCAGAGTAGTACCAACAACCAAACTGTTTTGTTGTCCCTATTTTAACAGATGTATGGTGCCTACAACTATAATCTTTTTTTTCAGTGGAGGGTGTCCCACAAGTTTGGTCCCATAGGACAAGTCGGATTCCGCATATGTAAAGCAAATCGTGGTCATAAATTTGATTATTTCCTTTAGTAATTGCACACGGAGGTGAACACACTGCCGTCGTCGCACTTCAACACACTGCATCACTATTTCAACGTTCCATATTTAACCCACTATATTTCTAATTCAACATTAACTATAGTTACCTCACGACTTCAATGGTTGGCAGCGAAATTGCGCAATACAGTTCCGTGTATTGCCCTATTTAATACAACCATACTGAATCAAAAGCAACCGAAATGGACATAATTGTATTTTGTATGAGTAATAAACATTTTTAATCAAATTGTGTACACTCCTACTGACTGCATAATTTATCATACTCGCGAAAATGCCAAGTGAGATGTCCAAAGAGGTCAGACATTTCCCTATTTTAGCCGTTACGTGCGGAACGTAATAAATTAGATTAAAATAGAACTTTCACAGGGCAAAAATTTGAGTGCTCACTTTAATCTTAACTGCCTATATATGTGTCGTTAAAGTCTTATTGCTTTGACATTGCGAATATGATCCTGTACCACAGAGACCCCTCTTAGTACAGTTTATTTACTTATGAAAAATTTGACGTATTTGCATAGTAAAGAAGAGGGAAAGAAATACGTCGTGAACCGAGCGTTGGTCGGGTGGGTGCCGCGCGAAAGCTGACCCCAAAACCCACGCCCCTAGTTCGCCGTGTTTTCTCGACAACACACGGTCGTAGCTCACATTTCCTGTTCTAGGATGCAGTTGACCTGCTTCGATGCCGCTGTAGGCCTCGCTTCATGACGATTTCCCGTTGCATTCTGGTCTGCAGTCATTCGTTAGCCGGCGTGCTTTCCTTCCGGCAGGCCCCATGTTATGACTGGGCAGACTGAGCAACTGCCCAGGGTGGCAATCTTGAAGGGGTGCAACTCGCAAGAAGAATATGTTGTTACTTTAAATAAAATATTTACTTGACAAATTACACCCTTTTGTAACTTTATGTATTTTATGCACACGCATTCTTAAGAGAAATAATGCACAACAACAAATTTTTCAAATTTTTTGCATGGATTTTTTTTTTTTTGGGGGGGGGGGGTGGAGCGGGATTAATTTGAATCTTCCCGTGCCCAGGGCGCCAGGCACCTAAACCCGGGGCCTGCTCTCGGGGCATCTGCAGCAGTAATAAGGAAGACGACCGCTTTCCGGTGACAACCGAACATACCCGATGATACGCGAAGTTTGTTTTCGTACGCTATTACAGCTGCGATACTGAAACTCAATATACATGTACATAATTATTTTTTTTTATGTGTATAAATGAGGACTGAATTAAGAGGTGTTTGTAATAATTATCAAAATTCTTTGAAATGTATTTTAGGTGGTTATTACAAAAATGCAACTTCCCTTCCCACAATATCGTCTTATTTTACCAGTGCACTTGATGTTCTATTGCTTTATGTGTAAAGAAAAAATTGTTTTGAGCATGTGAATAATATAATAGTTTCTCCGTTATTTCTAAGGAAAAACAATATCTATTTCGTATTTATAATAAGTGTATCATTAAGTGTTTTATATAACGAGGTTTCACGTTGCTAAGAACTCAGTTAATACAAGATACGTTACCGCTATGGCGGAGTCACGCTGGATTGGTAGCGGGATCATTGTTCGTATCCCGCCATGGAGAGCTGGGCTCGATTTCCGGTGTGAAGACTCACGACTTTATATTTTAAAAATTCCATTTTATCTAATTTTATAACAACGGAAAAACTAAGGCGTATCCGCCTTGCATGACACTAAAGAGTGCGTGGTAGATAAATAAACGCTGAAAACACAAATTGATTTATACGCTTTTTTCGAAGCCAATATGGATGAAGTACCCAATGACAATCCTAGATAATGGTATTTGCCAACTTTATGAGTAAATATTTATCCAGAATCACTAATTGGTTACGCGTGATCTCTGGCGCCACAGTTAAATGCACGTCAAGAGATTGTGCCTCAGAAGTTCGTAACACTGGAAACCGTTTTGTTTAAAACGTAGGCTAAAACTATTGTCTAGGCTTGTTATTGTTTGACTTTCGTAAATTTGCTTCAAGAAACCTACAGTTATAGATTAATGCTTTCAGCGTTGAATTATGTACCACGCCCTCTAAAGCACAGAAGGGAAGGGAAAAAAAATTACACCATAAGAGTCAATTAAAAGAAAAATACGTGGACCTAAAAAAAAAACGAAGATACAATGTGTTGAAATCGAACAAGCAGATAAATTACGCTGCTAAAAATCAATATCAACAAACGTACAAAATTGTGTTTGAATATTAATGAACGGTAACTAATTGTAATCATTTGTCATTTAGTGGTGTGTTTCTGTGTTTTTAACCCCCAACGCAAAAAAAAAAAAAACTATTGTTATAAGTTTAACATGTGTATATGTGTGTCTATGGCATCGTAGCTTCTTAACGAATAAACAGATTTTGATTTAGTTTTATTTCTTTTAATAAAGGCTATTTGATCGAGAGATGCGTGTTCAGTTATGATTCAAGAAAATATGTTCAGTCATTTTAAGATCATCAGCTTTTTTTTCTGGTTGTTAAAGGAATGTGAGCAACTTCCACTGGTCTGATCAGTTCGAAATTTAGTATCCTATGAGTCAGGTGATTTGTTAAAAAATTTTATTTAATGTGTCTTGTATTCGGGGATATCTGTATTTCTCCGAGCTTGCATTCCATGGTTGCTCCGTCCTCATCTCCTTTCAAACAACAACGCTCAATGCCTCGCTCCTAAGGTACGGCCAAAGTCATTTCATCTCACTCAAATATTTACCGTTAAAAAAATACAGGCAGTATACGGTCTTACAATAAGTATTCGAAACAGGATACGAATAGTTCATAATTAATAGAAACTGATACCATTACAGACTGAACAGTTGCAGAAAATCTAAAACCGTCGTAGCAGATCCGTTTGGGAAAAGGTCAAGATTAATATCGGGCGACACTTACAAAAAAAAAGTAAATCGCGCGTTAGTAGGAATTAATTCATGTGTTAAACAGACTAACTGACGAATAACAGCAGAGCGAAACATAAAACAACGAACAACGATGGCAGTTTAGTCCGAACAAAACCGCAGTCATTACGTAGCTTGCAAGGGGCATAATTACACGTAAAGTGAGAAGGTTTTACGTCTCGTCAGAAGTGACGTCATTTAAGACGAATGACAGACGTGGGCGAGGAATCGGCCATGGCTTTTGTTAAGGATCTATCCCAGAATTCACTTGAAGTGATCTCGGGAAACTATGGATAACCGAAATCAGGATGGGTGTAGACGGTAATCTAACCCATTTAAAGCAGGGGGAGGGAGTCCGGAGGTCCTACCCTGGAAAAATTTGGATTTCAAGATGCAAAATAATGCTAGTTTAGCAGTTTTTCATAACGAAACATTGACTATTTTATTGGTCAAATTATTTTAGCATGATTTTTATTTAACTTTCCGTAGCTAGGGCGATATAATTCCCCCTGGCTCCACCCGTGGAGAATAGTAAATTAATAAATATGGTATTACTGGGTGCTTGTAGGCAATTTGCCTACTCCGAAGGTTGAAATGAAGTAAGGGCACGCGATAGAGAGACGCTGGAGTGAGGGGCCGGGGGAAACGGCAGATCCCCGAGAAAACCCGATGGCCAGGGACATCGTCCGGCATGATTCCCACATGCAAAAATCTTGCTACCGGCCCCGCCGGGAATCGAACCCAGCTCGTCTTGGTGAGAGGCGAGTGGTCTCATCACTTAGCCACCGCGGCCCACAGTAACAACAGTTGGACGTAAGTTCGGTAGAGTAACAGCTGCGTAGTTGTCTGTCTCGCTGTTCTACTGACTCCAGAAAGAATGTTCTCTTACTTCTTCAGTCTATTATAAGATATTTATACAAATACAGTTATTGAATAGCTGTACTTACGACGAGCTGAAAAATAAAATTGGCGCAGTGACTGTCTTTACATTATTATGGAGTTATGGGGTGTTGTTACGAGGCTAAGCTCACTGAAATGGTCGTTGGAGAACAAATCTGATTGAAATGTTCCTTTGAAAAAAACATAAATACATTGTTTTGATTTTCCCTTAAGGGGCCCGCCTACAAAGCGCCTTAGCGGCCTTTCGACCTCATGGACGTGGAGTTTTCCCCCCACAAAAGCGGGATTGGGTCAACCGCTGTTGTGGAGGAGGTTGTCTCTCGCTCTCTCTGTTG
Organism: Medauroidea extradentata; assembly: GCA_003012365.1. Lineage (NCBI taxonomy): Eukaryota > Metazoa > Arthropoda > Insecta > Phasmatodea > Phasmatidae > Medauroidea > Medauroidea extradentata. The sequence continues at coordinate 28,282 of PNEQ01078363.1, read as the reverse complement.
TCCTCTCGGCTCGGTCTCGCGAATCCTTCTATTTTCCACAACACTGGCTGCATATTTGCGCAGGACACATATTACAAGGACAAGATTTCCTCAAAATGTTCAGTTGTTACAAGGTACAAACAGTCACGGGATCGAAAGCTAAAGGATAGATCTACTAAGGTTAAATGGTTTGAAGTAAAATAACAAACAATAACGGCAGTACACAAGTCGGAAAATGCACTAATTTGGAATGTTAAGGTCCTAATTTATAATTTCTTAAGAAACTGATAGAACTGAAACAATTTACCCTTAGTGTGAGGTACCTTAATATATATTTTTATGTCAAACACACAACAATCTCACGACTAATATTTTCCGTGAAAAAACTATTCTCCTGAACCTCTACATCACAACTTTCATGGTAGTTAGGCGGGCTCCTTAAATAGGGTATTACGTTTCGTAAATAATTATAACTCTGTGTATATTATGGCCTAACTTTTACTGCCGATGCAAACGACAAATTCAGTACCAACACGCATGCTACTGGCTATTGGCCAGGGTCCACGATGTCCGAGTGGATCGGTTGAGCAGCCGACTTTGGTGCGAGATGTTCTGGGTTCGATTCCAAGATCTTGCTGGGTGTAAATTTGTCTTCGTCCAAAATGTCTTCAAAATTCTCTCTCTACAATATTGTCTCACGACATTTACTCGGGGTTGCTTTAATAAGTTACATTGAAGTGGGGAATTTTCGGTGCAGTGATGATGCGGAATCCTCTGCCTCGCCACTGCACCAAACACTTTTTTATATAAAAAAAGTGGTCAGGCCTCTCGTCTCCCACCAAGGCGAACCGGGTTCGATTCCCGGTGGGATCGGTCATCTGAATTTCGTATGTGGTGATCGTGCCAGACGATGCCGTTGGTCGGCGGGTTTTCTCGGGGATCTCCCGTTTCACCCCTCACCAGCACTATAAGACCTTGATGTTAAGCCTTGACCAAAATCACTCACTCACTCCAATCAGCGATTCCATTACTCCGGATCTGTAAGTATACTTTTAACAGTCTCGTAAGACACTCCTAAAACTTCGTAAAATAAATTATCATAGGTGAATTAAGTAAGGTAATTTTTAATAAAGTTTATAAGTATAGACGTAATTAAGTACGAAATATGAAATATAGTGTAAGAAATGTTTCTCTCGTTATATCTATAGCCGTATAAAAGTAGGGGATACCTTATATAGACAAATTTGCAAGGCATTTGCAACGTTTAATACGACATCCATACGTGAGTTTTCCTGTCAAAATATTAACAACCTTGACAACACGAATACACGGCGTAAAATTAATCCCAACATCATGTCCAGTGACCTGACTGGACGTTGAAAACAATACGTTTTAAAATATAATCAGAAAATTTAATACAAATACGTAAAATATGCATACGGGAATAGTACATGTATTTCTCGAATATTAAACGGAACAAGTCAGAATTAGTATATGATCAAAAATTTTTGCCAAAGACTGCATAAGCTCTTACTTAAATTACTTAGCGTCAGTTTATTTTGAACCCTGGAAATCACTGAATAACAGAAGTTATCTCCGCTGATCTTTCTGGTAAATGTCAACCATTGTGTGACAAAAACAAACAAAGCACATCAGCATTAAAATAGTAAAAGTGCAAGCATATGAAACGAACGAAAGATCCTCAAAAAAATTTGAACAATACCATGGATCTACACACACATATTATATATATATATATATATATATATATATATATATATATACATATATATATATGTGTGTGTGTGTATGTATATATATATATATATATACATATATATGGCCGTTAACATTCGAGTTGCGGACAATAATATTAAGGAGTTGTGTATTTGAAATAACAATTTATTTAACAATATTTACGTTTTTTTAGATACATAATTTCAAAAACGAGATAGTAAAATTTGGACGATTTGCAACTGCTACGGAAGAAACTTTTTACATCCACCATATGATGTAGTAATAAAATATAATTGAAAACTTGCTAGGGTAACATTTATAAGGCTGACAAAGCTACGAGTATTCCTGAGCTGAGTTTTGCGCATTTAACAGCACAAAACTAACTATTTATTCCTCTTTTTATGTATGGTAGCTTTATTGTCCACATATGTTTTCCACGGGGATTTTAAGCGGCTAAACATCTCTAAATAACTTTATTCTCGTCGGACGATGCTTTTTGGTAGGCGGATTTTATTGGGATACTCTCGTGTCTCCCGCCCTTCATTCCGGCGCAGCTCCGTACCCACCTCATGTCACACCTTACCAGCGCAGAAACCCTACATGTTAAGCAAAATATCTTCACTTGTCACTAATTGACTTGCTGGCTTTCAGTATAAAGATGACAACCGACAGAAAATATAAACTGAACAGATTGCCGACATTACCTTGAACTAAGTGTTGATGTCCCGTGAACATGCATACTATATACGAAACCCCTTGAAGGACACTGTCTACAGCAATTTTTCAACGTCACATTTTTATTTTTATATTTGTACCAGATATTATTCTTTCTTATTTTAGACACATATTGTGACTAAATTTTGCTCTTATGAAACATTTTTTCTGTCACAGTTTTTGCGTACTGACTCGCAATCGTCAAAATTTGCATTTTATGGTTTTATGTACGCCACTGAAACCAACTGACGGACCAAACTGAAAAAAAAAATTGCAGCGAATAACGATGTTGTATGCTACAAGGTTTCGTATATAAATACAAAAAAAATATTTTTCGAACTAAAAAATATTTGGTAAAAATTTTAATTAAAATTAAAAAAAAATCAAGTTTTTTTAAAAATACAAAACAAATATTTTTCATTTTACATATGAGACATTGTAGCATACAACATCGTTATTCACTGTAAATTTCTTCGGTTTGGTATGTCAGTTGGTTCTAGAGGCGTGCATAAAACCGTAAAATGCAAACTTTGACGTTTACGAGTCATTACGCAAGAACTATGAGAGATAAATAAGTATGCTATTATTAAACCTAATTCAGCCACATATTTGTATAAAATAAGAATAAAGTATCTGGAAACAATACAATACAAATACCCTGATGAAAATTGCTGTATGTATATCGGGCCTTTAACGATAGTTCATCACATTGCACGTACGAAGTGTTGCCAGAACTTTCAAATGGTTCAGACTAAACTGTTACGTGTATTATTTGTAAATAAAGAAGTGAGAAAGGCCCGCCCACAGGGACGTGGCCAATAAGGGTCCATGAGGGTTCTTATCTTACACAATAAAAAATTATTGTGTATATTTAACACATCGGTGATGTATAGGAATGTTAAGAAAGGAAGTATGGTTAAGTTGTTTCCAATACATCACTGGCAGCATTCCTATGTATACAGTTAAATGGTACTATACTTGAATAGTAACAAAGATAAACATTTGCTCTAGGTTATTTACAAGGTGGAGCATGGTAAGTCTCCCACACTGTGTATGGGTTGAGATGATGGTTTATCGCGGAAAAATCTGACTGTTTGCTGGGATTCAACGTACGTTCAGATTATTGAAACCTCACTGGCTTTCCCCTGTACGTGGAGCTGTTACCCTATTTGACTGAGCCAATAAGAATCTCACTATTGTAAAATGTAATGCCTGTTGTTCTGCGAACGGCTACGGAGTGTCTTACGTATATCACCCACTCATACATGTTGCAAGAAACTACAGCGTTTTCAAAGGCATGTTGACACAAACATTTTTTTCGCGATATACCATAATCTCAGAGTATGGGTTAAAAAACGTTCAATCCAACTCACCAAGTTTTTTACACTGTACCAAAACTGCTTGAGTAGCACCATTTCGCATCTTAAAATCCAAACATTCCCCGGGGGTAGTGCCTCAATATTGTTTGACAACATTCCCTGGTTCGAGAACCACTTCCCTGGAATTAGTTTGCCCGCCCGTATTACCAAACGAATTATACATTCATCCGTGTTTCGCTCTTCACACACCGAACATCATTTCCAGCTCCTTTCCTTGTAAAATCTCAAGAACGTAGTATTTTTCAGTATGCGCACGTTGATATATGCTATTCTTGCACTCACGCTGTAATTTAAAGTGGCTGACGTTAGACTGAGAGGCGTTCTTAAACAATTACTCTTTTTTTATATAATTATGTACGTTACATTTTATGCAAATTTCATTGCCATAATTTTTTATTGCCCACTTATTCCTGAATTGTTAATTTAAAAATTCAATTTATCAAACAGCGTATCTTTGTCGGAGCATTTTAAATTTGGGAAACAAATGAGGCTAAAATAAGAAAACTACGCTACGTTTGTAAATATGTCCAAAGAATGCAGTGCGTTTATAATTTTTCACATGCTGAAAAAGTAAGTTAACTGAATTTTAATTAATACGCGCAAAACTGATGAACGACTTCAGATAGGAAATTCTCAAAAGTAATAACATAATTTTGAGAAATGCTCAAAGTCGCCTAGCGGGTTAAGCAATCCCATGTCCTTGAATCACTATCCAGTTAGCACGTAGGTCTATATGCTGCTTAATCAGGTTTGTATTCTACAAATCTTACAGATAAATAGACTGATCAGTAGAATTAGCACAACCTCACTTTTCAGCAGATGGCCATCCAGCATACAAGGAATGTTTTACGAATATGTTGTTACGAGAACACGTTCAAGGAAAATGTTTACATTTCTTTTATCACGCTCTCAAACTGGGTCAATATGATGACGCAGTCGTGATCTGCATAACACCATCGTAATTGAATATAAAATGTAATTTGCTGGCAGTCTTACCTGTCATTCTTGATTTTATGAAGGTAATAATAATATACTTTTTTTTAATAATTAACATTCGCGTCGTTTTATATACAACAGAAAATTGCGTACGATCACAATCTAATAACATCTTCTGCATTTATATGTTACTTTAGCGAGCACGTTTGTAACACGTTCTTAATTTAATTCCCATGGAATAGCGCCCCCCCCCCCGACCGTGAAATTTACAATTTGCTTCGTGTTCTTTCCCCTGACATTAAGGTACATCTGGTAAACATAGCAACACAAAAAAAAAGATAGTAGGAATATATTTTCAAAAATTATTGCAAATGGATCACTTGAAGTACACGCCCCCTGACGTCACCGCACGGGAAAAGTACTGTGCGAAACAAAGCTTGTTTACAAACATGCTGAGTTGTTAGTTGGTAATTGCAGGAAGCGAAAATGTTGCGCATTCATAGATTTGCACGTAAGGGTAAAAAACATTAGTTTCAATTTCATGGTTAAGATAACGCAAAAACATAAGATCAATGTTTACTTGAAAAGCGGCGAATTCCAAACAAATAATCTATTTTCTTGACGTGCATCTCATCTGGGACATGTGAAGCCAAGCACCTAAATGAAGGTTATGTTCGGCTGCTGTATCCATGGAGGTAGGAATTGTATCCCACACCTGACTGAAGCTCCGCCTCTTTTCAAGTCGTCCATTGGCTTTATTTCCCGTCTTCAGAATCAAAGACCGACATGATCGACTGGACATCAGTCTAGATTATAGCCCAGCGTTTGAACCAGTGCTGACAAGTATATACTTGGTGAGTGTGAGATTTTGATCAGCGTTTAACATCGAGGTCTTCAACGTTTGTGAGGGGAGACGTGAGGTGAGGATGAAGAAGCTCTGGAGTGAAGTGGCGGAGGAAACGGGAGATCCCCGAGGAAACCCGCCGACCAATGGCATCGTCCGGCACGATTCCCACATGCGAAAATCTGGGGACCCACCCCGCCGGGAATCGAGCCCGGATTGCCTTGGTGGGAGGCGAATGGTATCTGCTTTGCGGAAAAAAACCTTTTATTTATTCGCTGGCCTGTTTTAAATCGCACGACTGAAATAATATGATAACCCGTATCTGTCTTCACTTATTTAAACATATGTCGCTTTGGCCTACACTAACTGCGTTACTACACAGAGTAAAATAATTATGAAAACCGAGATCTATTTCATCTTTCAATCACTCATACGCTTATTGGTACATTCGAAAGTTAAAAAAAATGATATCTATGAACATTTTTAAAATTATTTTTTCTGCCTGTCATGTTACAGTGCCAAATTTAAAGTAACGAACACACCTTAATATTATTACTAAACGAAACAAATTCTTGAAATTAATAATGCACAAAATTGCACGTTCAGTTGTCATTATATTAAGATTGAAGATTTTCATTTTTACTGTGTAATTAACTTATAAAACAGTTTGTCTTCATATGTTGCAATGTATACCGGATGTACGAGAACAAATTACGATAAACAACATGTTAGAGTAGCGAGGTGTAAAAAGAACATCTTGCAATAAGGAACTAGCAGCATAGAGATACACTGTTAGGATATCAGAAAAATTAATCATGGACTCGGACGTTAATATTTATAGAGGCAGACGAGAAATCCGAACTCAATTTTAATTACATTCAGAAATTATGTGATCTATGATAGTCTGCCAGATACAGAAGGGTGTGTGTTAGTTACTTACAAGGAACGGGATATGACGTCAGTAGGACAGAACAACAACTACACTAGAGCAGCTGTTTTTAGTATAGTTAGGGACTGGGAAGCCTCGTCTATTCGTTCGTTGCCTGCTGTTCCACTGAGTAGCAGCTAGTTGACTAATAGTCGGGGCTTGAGTATGCATAGTATAATGTACTCTAGCCTGCAGATCGTTGCATTTGCGAAATTTTCCAGTCCCTAATGGATAGTGCGTGTTCTTAATGAACCGCAAATACAGAGCGATCCAAAAGTAGCGCACATTAATTCAAAATAATAATTTATAAAGCTGCAAAAGGATCGCATACATACAGGACCAATCCACTGAATAACACAACAATGTATTGTAAATACGGAAACAACACATATGCTAGAAATGACCTCTCCCTTCAGTTATGCCAACTTCCGTAAGAAATTCCTGCTTGAACTGACAGTCTCCGCAAGCTTATAAAAGGTGACCGCAGCATCATTCTCTCCACATCAGCCAGTTTCTCTCCCGTCAAAGTCTTCGGTCTCCCTGATCTGTTCTTGTCTGCAACTGTCCCGCACTCTCGAGAACGGTTTATTAATTTCGATGTATTCGCATTGTTAAGAACAGATTGCAGTATTCAGATACCGCCGACGAAACACGTCAGCAATATGTGGATACGACCTATTGGTGAAATATTGTTCAACAATGAACACTCGCTGCTCATGTTTGCCTGGCAACAATGATACACTACGGAGATCGTTTGACCTCGTTGCTAATACACTAACGGCACCATCTACCGGGCAAAGCAACAACTAACACAACTTTCGATGCCATATATGGCATCCTGCTCGTACATGTGCGCGACTTTTGAATCACTCTGTACTTCTGCACGCCTGTGTGGCATGGCAAAATAATAATAATCAACCCTGGGCTGTTGGAACCAGAGATGAGAGAAAAATACAGATGGAGCACTAGCAGCCCAAACTGAGGCCAAGTTGACTTTGTTTATTCAGGTTGCAAAATGGCGGAGTGCAATCAGCTGTTCCTGTAGATGTAATGAGAAACGAGGTTATGGTTGGCCAACCCACAGTCGCATTAAACTCGTTGCTATGGTAATAAACAGAAATTTTCAGGTACCAATATGGCGGATAGGGTCCTCCCCATTCCATCTCAAGGCTTCATAGCCCTCGCCATACAACATGCCTTATGCTCCATCTGTATGTTTCTCTAATCTCTGGTTGGAACCGCTGTTGGCTCTGTGGTTAGTACACTCGCCTCTCACCAAGGCGATCCGGGTTCGATTCCCGGTGGAGTCCGTCCCCAGATTTTCGCATGCGGGAGTCGTGGTGGACGATGCCGCTGGTCGATGTCTTTTCTTGGGGATCTCCCGTCTGTCTTTCTCCCCGGAGCTGCCCCATACATAATTTCACCCCTCACCAGCTAAAAACCTAGACATTAAGGCGGCCGCCTACCCCACGCTTCAAATGCGTTGCAGTGTGTTCGTAAACAGATTTTTTCTACGAAAATATTCCACGTGTGCCCATTGTGCCAACGTACGTAAAAAAAAAAAACAAGCTTCAGACAAGGTCGGAACATCATTGTTACGACACCACGCTCATTAAAAACACTGATTATAAGCCCTCCAACTTGGCTAAAAACTGCCTTTTCAGACTTCTGCACTTCAAAATGTACTAACCGGATTTATGTGAAACTCAGATTGCGATCTGCACTCAACTTAGTTGCAGACTTTCCACCAATAAAATTATATGGTCACCGCTTAATGTCCCATAGTAAAAACCGTTCGGCGGGAAGCATGCACGCTAGTTCAGCGCTTGGCTCGTTGAGGTGACGCGGCATTTGATGTGCGCTTCAACGCCGACCTTACTGCTCCGTCGCTTTTGAGCCTCTCACGCGCGTGAGAGGCTCAGAAATGACGGAGACAAAAGGACGACCTTGAAACGGGCATGAAATGCCGCATCGCCTCGACGTGCCAAGCTATGAAAAAGCGTTCAAGGTTCTCTCCGAAACATGTTTACTATGAGACAGTAAGCGGTGATCAAATAATTTTATTGGTGGAATGTATGCAACTAAGTTCAGTGCAGGTCGCAACCTGAGTTTCACATACGTCCGGTTATCACGTTTTGAAGTACTGGAGGCTGAAAAGGCCGTTTTTAACCATGTTGGAGAACTTATAAACTGTGTCTTCAATGGGCACAGTGACTTAAAAATGAGGTTCTGACCTTGTCTGAAGTGTGTTTTCTTTTCGTAAGTTGGCACAATGAGCACACGTGGAATTTTTTTTGTAGAAAAATCCTTTTTACGAACACACTGCAACGCATCTGAAACGTGGGGTAGGCGGCCGCCTTAATGTACTGACCAAAATCTCTTCACCTCATCATCTGAGTTGCTGGAGAATATAAGTCGCCATTATGCCATAAGAACATTTCCCAGCTCTGCACCGAGCCGCAGTTGGCTCAGTGGGTACAGCACTCGCTTCTTCCAAGTCGAACCGGGCTCGATTGCGTGATGAAATCTTGACGATGGTCGGCAGGTTTTCTCGTTGATTTCCCGTTTACCCCACCCCGTCATTCATACGCCGCCCCATGCACTCCTCATGTCACATATCACCAGCGCTACAGAGGTAGATGTTAATGTAGGCACTTGCCCAAGACATTGTTTAGAAATATGAATGGGATGGTGAGAGACATTGGTACTCCACAATGTATTACAACTGAATTATGCGCATGTAAAGATAAGGTACAATTTGACAAAGAAATTTAATTGTAGCATCATTGTTTTTAAACTACGTTTTTAGTTACTATAGTGTACAACCAATTAACATCAAGCAACTACCCAATAATAAAAATATATGCGGGTATTTCTAATTGGTGTAATGTGCTATAAAAGTGAGGTTCGCAATATGATCATTACTACACTTTGCTACCGTTTACAGTCACATTGCTCAAATTTTGAATAAAGAAAATGTTGGTTGCCAATATCTTTCACCGTGTCCTTCATACCTATAATTCAAAGAACTTTACACAAATGGATACTACTTATCAGCTCCTCTAGTAATCTTTTAAAGCTTATTTTATCGAGGGCGAATATTGGTGATTTTGCGGTCCTTTCTATGCTTGATAATCTCAGGTCTAAATACTTAAAAATTGTAGAGGCTAGGCTGGTACAGACACTTGGGGTAACTTTGTACCTTTTTAGGGTAATATTTAACCATACATTTTGTTTTATACCATCGCTTTGTGGACTTTTGCCACTATGTAAACTTCAAGACTTATAAATTTATTCGTGTAGAACACAGCCGTATTCTTAAAATCTTTGATACTTCATTTGAAATTGAAGTAGGCTGGTGGTACAAAGTTACCCAGTCCAGTACAAAGTTACCTAAAATGACTGTACACCATGATACTATTGTAATATTACGAGCTGAAATGATAGTATCACTGCTGAATGTCTGATAAAGGCGAGTGTACTGTTGTGAATCATTAAAGTAGTCTTACACTAGAGGCTTCGCTACAGAGGAGAGATATGTGATCAATAAATAATGAATGAGATCTGTTCTACTAGTTTAAATATAAAGCGTACATGATTGTTATTCGGAGGGGAACGGAATTAACATAGTGGATTATAATAAGTCTAGTGACTTGTGCCTAGAGGCTAGGGAGAGGTGTGATGCTCACGCTGCCTCGTCCTTATCGCTTCCACACTTCTAGGCCTCGAAAGCGCGAAATATGTTCACCCAAGCTGCCACCTTAAAAGTGTTCACGTGGCAAAAATGCGTAAGTTTATATTTACTTGTGACTACATTTTACACTTGTAAATATTTTTTAGCTCTCACAGTTTTTCCATAGCTGCATGTCAAAGTCAGAATTCGCAAGTAACGGGAACATAGTAATAACAAAAACTAAGTGTCTTTCGAAAGAAATAATTTACACTGAAATGAGATATTATGGGCAATATGCTAAAATATTTAAAAAAAAAAAAAAAAAAAAAGAATCACAATAATAATTTCTTTAATGTTTTTTAATATTGCCACAAATGAAGTAAATTGTCATAATTTTCAGATTTTTTGAAAAGTACAAAGGAATTGTGTTTCTTAAATATTTTACTATATTGCCCGTAATATCTCATTACAGTGTAAATTATTTAATTCTAGTAAAACACTCGGTTTATGTTATTACCATGTTCCCATAACTTGAAAATTTTGCCTTGCCATACCGCTATGGGAAAACTATGAGTTAAAAAAATTTTCAAGTGGAAAATGCAGTCACAAGTAACGTCTATAAAGCTATCACTATGCCGTGAAAATATAAATACCACGAATTTTTGTCACGTCAACACCCTTAAAAGACTACGTCACTTCTTTTGATAACAATAATAATTTTTGTTTAATTTATTAAGAATGTGACGAACAACCTGCTGTGTTTCCTTTTAGAAACATTAAGTTTTACTATTAGATGAGTATTGTAGGATGAAATCGGTACTAGGAGCTATTTAGTGTTTATTATTTGGTTTGTGAGAATCTTTATCTTGAAATTTAAATTAGCTTAATTATTTCATAATTACACTATAATTTTTCTAATACAATATACTTAACGAAAGGTAAGGTAATTAACTTCGTCCCTATTCAAATACTTTCAATTAAATTTCGCCAGATTTTTTATTAGGAAGGAATTAATAAAAAATTATCAAAATAAATGACACGGGCTCTGCTCAGTACACTACCTAGGAATATCACGTTACATAATTGTGTCCCGCTTATATGTCCTTGAGTCTATAAAAGGAGAAACAAAATTGGTAACACTAGTACACACGTGAAGAATAATATCTATACCGGTATTTCTACCTACTTGAATTAAAATTCGGTAATTGTTATTTTCAAGGCCTCTGATCGTTCCATGGAATACTGTTACTATGTCAAGGGATTAAACGTGCGGTTCAATTTATTATTATTATTTTCAAAAATTTTAGAGAGTTTAGTTACGTTCCACTGTTTTATGGCGTTAGGTTCAATAAGCGATGGCTTACAATCCATCTAAATCTAAGAAATCCACTCAAACATCCTTGCCTGTGTGGAGATTCCAACCCAGGACCTTTCGCTACGGAGGCCTTAGTTTCACTTGTTAATGAAGGAAATCAAATCGGTAATCTTTAAAAGAATGGCAGTCCTAAACATACACTGTAAAAAACTTCCTAAAATGTTTAGGAAGTAATTAACCTAAACACAGCATGGTACAGTTACCATACTTCTGCCTTCTAAATATAAAAACTTTTACAGTTGTTGCAGTACGAGTCTGGTAACTTCAGTATACATTTACTTGCATTATAAAAAAAAATTTAGGAGTGCTACCATGGATGTCTGGGAAGCAATTCTACCATACCTACTTTCTTAGCGCTCCTATACGCACGCCTGGTAAATTTACAAACTATTTTTTAGAGTGTATGTGGTTATAACAGAAGAACTAACAGATGATGTACTGATTGTTATTGTTCTTAACACATTTGCTACGAACTATGAATTATTTTTTCAAACAGAGTTGGCAGAATTTATATCGTTGCTGCAAATTATTAGTTGTAATAAAATAGTTAACAACAAAATATTTAATTATTAGATATTTCTAATTGCTGTACGAACAATCCTAATGGTAGCACCAGTCGAACAATGGTTCCAGCGACCGCAACATTCCTTCATTGTCAGAACAGTTAATTGAACCATCGTTACGTGGCGGCAAAGTCGAAGCTCATTAATTTAAACACCCGGTGCAACGGTTTTAAATTTTCCCGTCGTGCAAAGCAAGTCAGTTAAAACCACTGCTTCTTACAGCGGCCCTGTGGGGCGTGAAGGTGGTGGGGCCGAGGTGTTTGGCACCCGGCTCTTAAGTGAGTGTAAGAGAAGTACGGGTCGTGGGGAGTTCGACGCTGGTGAATGACGTAGGGTTTGGGGTTCGCCCTCACGTTAAGTAACCGTGTCCCTCATGATCTTGGAAATAGCTCCGGAGGATGTTTGGTGCAGAAGATGCGAGTCGTAAACTGTGCCTAGTCCAGCCTTCCCTCCACCCCTGCCGCCAACACAACCTGAAATGGGGCGTGATGCGATTATATAGCCTCTCGCACTCAAGTCCATCTCCACCTCCTCGTGGTCAGGGCTGGTAACGTGGTGCTTGCGCTACGGCTAACGGAGTGAGGACGAAGACCGGGCAAGTGGTGGCCCCACCCCCCTTGTGCACAAGGGGAATATCCATGGCGGGGTGTCTTAGGCCATGCTTCCAGAAGCTGGAACGGATGCCCCAGCCTGCTGTGCAACCTACGAACAGATTGCATGTCCCAACCGAGGCACGCACAAGTGTCCTGCGTAGCGGATCTCGAGCAATGTTGATCTGGAGAAGGGGTTCTGGAGCCCTGGAAGGTGGACACCTGCTCGGGTGAAAACTCGGATGCATG
>PNEQ01078363.1:0-15215 GCA_003012365.1 Medauroidea extradentata | reverse complement strand
GCAGCCTAGTGCTGAGCCGATCACGGGTTGGACTCTGAGTGGTAGTGGTATAACTCCCGCTCGGGAGTAGACTTGGGGTTCGCCCTGGGTCTTGGTCTGGTCCGCCTTACTGGACTCGCCCACGAAGCGGTTTCGTAGAGGAGGATAGCCTCGCCCTCAGCAAGGTAGATGCCTCCAGTAAACCTGAAGGTATTCTGTTGCTAGGTGAGTGGGTTTTCACTACCCACCACCGCGGTTGGAAGGAGCGTATCTCCCTCTGATAGTGGTATTCAACTACCCTATCTTCACCAGTTCTAATGGGTGTGTTCTGGTTATCAATGGCTAGCCCGGGGTGGGTGGCATCCCCCCGGTATTAAGATCTGTAAGTTGTCTCCTGTTAAGCCTTAGGGATCAGGTACAGGAGGGCAGAACCTGCCACAAGTGACAGAGATGTCGAAAACATGCTTCTTACAGCACTGTATACGTGTATGTGTGTGAAGATCTGAAAGAACCAGGATTCGCAACTGTTGAGAGTGTAGTACCTCTAGCAGTCCACTAAAAATGTCAGTTCTGAAGTATTGTGTCTCCTCAGGAACCTTCGCCGTAGTCGTCATCGTCTTGGTGTGGTACATCAAGAGGAGTCGCATTCACCGACTGGGGGCCAACATACCTGATCCTGCTGGGGTTCCACTTCTATGGAACCTTCTGGAACTGATCTCTCACAAGGACGACAACATGGGATACACCAGGGAGATGCACGACTCTATGAGCCTATTGTTGAGTTGTGGATCGGACATCTTCTACTGATCAGCGTCGCCGACTCCAGAGACATTGCGGTCATACTCGGCAGCGGCAAGGCCTTGTTCAAGACATTCATGTACAAGCCGCTCACCCTTGCGTTCTGCAGCTCGTTGATAAACGCCAACCTGGACAAGTGGAAAAAGTTCCCGAAGATCATGGAACCGGCCTTCGTACACCAGATCTTCGATACATACGCTAGCATTTTCGACGAGAAGAGTCGGAGCATGGCTGTTACGTTGGAAAAACATTCCGACGAAGAGCCGTTCAACGTAATCGACTACACGCTGGAGTGCGCGCTGGAAATTGTCACCGAGAACATGGTTGGAGCATCAATGGTCTCTGGAGGCAAGTAACAAGGAAAAAGTTTCATCCGAAATTTCACGAAAGTGTACAAAATATTCACATACATGATATTACGACCCTGGTTTTAGTTTAAAATCCCTTTTATGTTCATATGCCTGTGTAAAGATCTTTCCGAGAACCTTATACCATATCGGGATTTCGTAGATATTACGATGAAAAGAAATTTCGGTTTGTACCTCAACCCAAGAGAAAATATTGTGGATCTTAATATGAGCCAACAACATCCAAACACGTCCAAAAAGTGGCTAGGGTTTCTGGATCGTATGGTTGCTACAATGGTCAACAACCCTAGAATATTTACTGCTGAGGATCTGAAAGGCCAGATTGTATTCGGTACAGGAGCTGCTACGGATACATCAGCTCACGCAGTAGCACATACTTTGATGCTGCTGAGTTTACATCAAGGTATGCAGAGGGAGGTCATGAGAGAGCAGGACGAAGTCTTCGATGAAGACGTAAACCGGCCTCTCTCCCGGAGAGATCTGAAAGAGATGATGTATTTGGATCAAGTTATCAACGAGGCGTTGAGGTTGTATCCAACTGCTCCGTTAATGGCGAGATGGGTTGACGAAGAGGTTGACATGAATGACTACATTTTACCAGCGGGAACAACGGTTGTCAATTCAATTTATCTCGTGCACAGAGGGCCATCTTCTTACCCGGACCCCTACAAGTTTCATCCAGCAGATTCAACAAAGATAACAGCAACACTCGCCCATTATGCTCGTTGATTCCGTTCGCTTCCGGACGGAGAATGTGTCTGGGAAAGAGCTACGCCTACATGGTGATGAAGGCCATGCGATCGGTGGTGCTAAGAAGATACCAAGTTCTCGAATGGGGCTCCAGATAAGAAATGGAATCTTTGCGATTCGAGTTTGTTCTTAAGTTGGTGAAGGGATACAGTATCAAACTTCGACCAAGGAAGAGAAGCACAGAGTGATTAATACAATTGATTTGTGTTTTATTTTCCTTCTTTTGTCATCATTAATTTCTTCCCTATAGCTAAACAGGTTCGACGAGAGTGTACGAAAATCACAATATTTAATACAATTTAAAATTAGTCGCCATTGTGGCGTAATATTTAGTTTTACTTATTTATACAAATACCTTTGAAAATTTCAATTATTTAAATTAAGATCCCACGTCTTCAATTTGAAGCTTCCTGGAAAATATGGTGGGTAGGGCTTTACTAAGCGCACGAATGAATAAACCATATGTAGGCTATCTGGAGAAACCGTTTTATTACCATATTGTATTCAGTTGATTGCTAAATGTTCCATCAGAATATCAGACAACACGAAAATGTTTCAGTAATTATATAGATACTCTTTTATTCGACTGGTGAACAGCGGTTGAATACGCGATTTACAATAGAGCTCCGAGGCGTTGTCAATAATATAGCCATCCGTTGCTTGAAAAGTTAATTTACAATTGAGCGTCATAATCTTAACAGCGACCGTATTTACAAATCTTGTCACTTTGCATTAAAGGAGATAAGTACCCGCCATTTTGGAATAATGAAACTTCTGCATTTAATTTGGCCTACAAATTTTCTGTAATGTTTTATGCTTCGACGAAGCAGAGAGAATAGTTTCCCTCATTGTGTAAAGTTGGCATTGCTTGGATACTATTGCTGATGGTATACCTCAGGCCATGCGTAAAAAAAAAAAAGGTTTTTCTTCCTCCAGAAAGTTACTAGTCAAAAACTAAGAAAAGTAGTGAAAGTGTGACAATATGGTAACACTTAACCAGGTAATATCTGTGCCATGTCAGACGGGACATTTTAATAAATCTCATTGAATGAAACTTACAGTGAAAATTGGAGAATTCGAAGATGGCAGGTACTGTTCTCCTTCAAAATTAAACTGTCAACTTGTACACCTACGTTTACAAATATATTCGTTCATCAAGTGTAAACTCCTATAGATTACATCGTTTGGGTAATACGATTTGCTCTGTTACACTAACTGCATTTTGTGAACATGTATTATACACGTCACATTATATTTCAATATCGCTGTAGTTATATTATAATAAAGGATTAATAGGAATGTACACAATTAATATTAGATAGTCCTTACATAGTACAGCTTTACCGTTGCCAGTTTGCGCAATGTGTCCAACATAGGCTAGAAGGTTAAATACTGTTTATCTATAATGGCCATAGAAAACAGAGACGAAAAAAAATTGACCTTTTCTCTGCGACTAAACTGTTAGGGGCCTACATTATAATAATGGTAACTGTTAATTGATTAAATACGGTAACTGTTTTGTTTTAAAAACACTATACACGCACAGAACAATGTCACATGTAACACAAACCAGAAAAGTATAATGAAACTATAGACACCATTATCATATTTAACCAAAAAACATTGAAATAATTTATTCATTTATAAAAGTAATTACACTTCATATACATTTTTCTTTTCTATAATTATTCACATCCGACTGCCCCAAAAATGAAGGCCAAATCTTGACAAATCGTTCTTCTTTTTCTTTTTGGTGACCGACGCCTTGAAATCCACCGTCTGTGATGGCTTTAAACCTTGTGAACTCGTCGCCAATATTAAAGCTCTGATTAACGTATACACTTCGCGCCACGCCGCGATTATCGATTGTGAATCTTACAAAAATATCTCTTAAGCCACCATAATAACATCCAGAGTAACTGTAGCACTCGCAAGGTTTTGGTTGATTGAGTACAAAATAAGTTTTTATTTGTAAATTCTAAAAACCATACATATTTTGTAATTTGTAATTTAAAATAAAAATTAGAGTGACCAAAATTTTACCTCTGTAGTCACAAAATTATTTACGGTGTAGTAAGACACGTGTATTTATGTTATCTTTAGAGTACATTGTACTTTCATTAACGCTAAAAAGTTAATTGGGCAGTGCAGGTATTTAGACGCCAGAATATAAAAAACCTATGTAGTTCAACTCTAGGTAACGGATTTAATCACATTTGTTACGATTTTTTTTTGTAAAATCTCATGCGAAAATGTAGCTTTGTAAACTGCAAGATTCACTTCAATTTGACAAAATGTTTCCTCGCATGGTTGGAGAAGAGTTTTTTTCTAGGATCGACATTTTTTGTGTGTGTTTTATTTTTTGACTTTCAAAAAATAGTGTATTGCAACATACTTAATGCGTGTAAAATTTACTTAAGCCTAAAATCCTTTTAAGATAATTCATCGTCAAATAACTCATTATTTAGTATTTGTATAGAATACTATTAAATTTGTAGATATATAGCAGCACAGACGAATTCTTAGTCTTTGAATTAAGGTACAAAAACTAATTTACGTACGGAAACAAGATTATTCAAAGTGAGAAAAGTTGCTTCTACGAACCAAATTAAGTATTATAATATCAGTCATGAGAACGGTACTGTATTTTTGAAAAAGGTTTGAATGGCAATAACAGTTTGTTTAATTTACCATTAGTTTTCAGCAAGTATAAAAGTAGGTAATTAAGACTCTATGTTACACGCTAGATTTTTTATTAATTTTGCATAAGTTTTCAACAAAATACTTTATTGCATAGAAAAAAAAATATATGTACAGGATGTTCGAAAAAAAGTGTGCCCTATTGCAGGAACAGGTCATACACACCAAAAGAAAGAAACAATGCCAATAAACCTAGCCTCTAAGTTGCACCCTTTAAGAGGTTATATAGACTTTGTGAAAATTACAATAGCAGGTTCCATTGTGGTTTCCCTTGTAATGAAATACGTGCCATATGTTGGAAAGAGATAGAACACATCAAAACAAGACACGAATATCTGACAAACATGATCTGTAAAATGCACCCTTTAAGAGGTATGTACACTTTGTGAAAATTACAATAGGAGGGTCCATTGTGGTTTCCGTCGTATTGAAATACGTGCCATATTGCAGGAACAGGTCAACCAAACCAAAAGAAAGTAACAATGTCTCCTATTTTAATTTTCACAAAGTGTACGTACCTCTTAAGAACTGCATTTTACAGATCATGTTTGTCAGATATTCGTGTCTTGTTTTGATGTGTTCTATCTCTATCAAACATACGGCACGTATTTCATTACTAGGGAAACCACAATGGACATTCCTATTTTAATTTTCACAAAGTGTACATGCCTCTTAAAGGGTGCAACTTAGGGACTAGGTTTATTAGACATTGTTTCTTTCTTTTGGTGTGTATGACCTGTTCCTGCAATATGGCACACTTTTTTTTCGAACACCCTTATGGGGCCTTCCTGTATATAATGTGTTGTGTGTGTGAGGCAGGAGCGGTAAGGATGCTGTTGCCCGACGTGTATAATGCATTATCGCCTCTCCGCTCAAGTTAACTCAGCTGGCGTGCAGTGCTTTACTTTTATCCTTTATCCTGAAGGAATATAAGCGGTGACCACATTACTTTATTTGTAGGCAGCATAGTTCAAAGTCTAACGCTCGTTACTATACTTGGGTTTTTCGAATCCGGTTGGGGCCGCGGTGGCCGAATGGTCAGACCATTCGCCTCCTACCAAGGTTATCCGGGTTCGATTGCCGGCGGGAACCGTGCATATTTCCAGCATCCATCGATTCTCGTTAATTTTCGTGTAAAATAAGAGTTTGTTTGCATGTTCTGTTTACATTGTCTTGGCATTTTCGTTTCCCAGCAATTTAAAGAATGAATAAAAATGATACTGTTGTGTACTGATTGATTGTAAAAGATTCAGTAGTCTATATATCTCATTTGTCAAGGTCTTTACAAATGGATGACGCAACATTAATTATTTTGTAGTGGTTTTCGTATATTTTGCCATATCACTAGATGTAGGTTTCACAACAAAGGCACTAAACTATCTCTAGTTATCCATGCCCTAAGTAGTTTTAATACAAGACTTCAATTGTCTGTTAATTTACAAAAAAATACAAAAAAATTAACAATTACAAACAAATAAAGCTAATTTTTAAATTGCCTAAGTTACCCTGCCAGATGACCAATGTTACCAAATGTAACTAACACAGTCTAACCTAATACAACCCTACCTAACCTGACACAAACATACCATAACCTAAGCAAAACTCTACCTAATCAAACCCAACCCTAATATAAACAAGCCTAATATCTAACCTAACCCTAATTAACTTACCCTACTTAACATAACCCTACCTACCTAACTTAATCCATATATAACCTAACCCGTCTGAACCTGACCATACTTAACCTAGCCCGTATGTTACCCAAGGTTATTCGTTACTGTATCCATTCCTTCTCGTAACAACACTTACCCCAACTTAAGTCTAACCTGCACTGATCTGTACTGGCCAGCACTGAGGTACACTTTCTTGTACTAAATTGTATTCTCCTGCACTGTGTTGCACCAGCATGCACTAACTCGCACCAACTTTATCCTACCAAAACTATCTAAAAACAGAACAGTTTTTTGGACAAAGGCTAAGCCATTGCAGATAAATGTTGTGGTATTGCAGAAAAACCCGCTATTTAAAACAAAACAAAAAATAGGACTACAAGCCAGTATGCTGTAGTCAACATACATAAAACGAAACGTACAGACAATTCCTGAAATGAGTGTAGTAATATATGCAATACGGTAATATTCGCCCGCTATGTCGTATATCCAAAAAACTGTTCTGTTTGTATTACGAACCCATTGCAGGAATTGTTCAATGATCACACTATGTAACTAAAGCCTACTTAACCTAACCCACGGCCGTAGAAGAACGGGTCTGGACACTCGCCTGGATATTTGACCCCCTTGTTGCTTGGCTGTAGTTCACCAAGTTACCGTGAATGTTGTGTTTTATTGGCGCTGATGTTAGGGCGGTCGGACTAAACTCCGCCCACTTCCTTCCCACTTAGATAAACAATTTATCAAAACGAATTTTTTTATCAATTTATGAAATACTTTCTTTACTCACAAATTTAAGAAAAGGCTCCAGCAATCTTTATTTACTTTATAAATTTAACAATGGAAAAATTAGATGGAGTTTGAGTCCGACCGCCCGGAAAACAGCGCCAAAAAGTACGACATTCTCGGTAACTTGACGAACTACAGCCAAACAAAAAGGGGGTCAAGCAAAATACATTGTTAGATAGGCGAGTGTCCAGACCTGTTCTTCTACGACCGTGACCTAACCCAACCTAACTGAACCTTAACCTTACATAACCTAATCCTACAAAACCTAAGCCAAACTACCCCAACACTAAATAACATTACCAAACCTAACCCAACACAACCTAATGTAACCCTACATAACCTACTGATACTAAACCTACCACAACCCTCCCTATCCCTACCTACCCCACCCCAACATAACTTAACCCAACCTCACTTAATGCAACCTAACCTAACAAACCTAATCAAACCCATTCTACCCCTACCTAAACGTATTGTGCGCTAATTAAGGTTGCACTTTCTTGCACTAAGTTGCACTAACTTTATTGTACCAAAAATTAACCAATACCAAAGTAACATAAGCTTAACCTAACCTAAACAGACTCAAGCAAATCGACCAAACCTAACCCGATCTAAGCTAACCCGACTTTTCTTAACCTAATCCGACCCATGATGTACGTATAATGGTGTGCCCGTGAGCATTATAGCTCTGTCTCGCTTTAATCTTGTGACGTCATTCCGTACCCAGATTGCTCGGAATGGCCATTTAAATGTACACAAATCCGTGCTTCTTTTCACGCCGACGGCGATTTTTAAAGAAATTACGAGGTGCAAGCTGATCGGATCTCTCTGGAACTAAACTTGAATACTTCGTGTGCTCATAATAGTAACAACCGGTAATTTACATATGAAATAACTTTTATTGGTGGTTAAATATGTGCCTATCAGTGCAAGCAAGACGACTTCGGCTCGTTCTGCTGTACCCGCATAAAATCTAAATAATGAAGTTAGTATGTTGTTTAGCACAACAAAATTTACAACAATTTGCAAAATATTGTCTTCAAAAATTCTTCCATGCTCATCCACGAAACGTATTCTGCGAATTAACGGTTTGCTTTCCATGTAAATAATGTTTATTCAGTGTGTGGTTAAGTGATTTTTTTACGTTTATAGGTAGCAACTAATTGCAAAACAGTTTATGTATTACGAAAGTCAATATTTTAGTGAAAAATTGAAATGTTTTAGGTTCTATTATTTGGTTAATATTTTAAAAGCAACGTTCTGGCAGTAAGGGTGGCCTAACCTACAATTTGCATAATGTGGCTTGGACATAAATACAGATAAGTATTATGCAAACGTTTGCCAAACCAGGCTGTTACAATGTATTTAATAATTTTTCTTAACATTTATGTCCAGCAACTACAATTGAACTGTGGTTCAACGTCGGTTTAAATGGATATTCTAAGCCAATGCCCTAACAATGTTTACATTGTCAAGCATGCGCATGTTAAGGAGAAATTTTACAACAAAATCAATGGATTTTTAATCTTTATGGTTATCTTGCACTATGATGCAGATATAATATTAGTGACTTGTCTAACTTCTACATTTTGTGCAGAATTTTAAAACATACTTGATTTCAACTCACCAAAATTCAGCTGTTAACAACAACAATAATAACTATTTCACTAGCAATTGGACAACCGCCTATTGGCAATCTATAACCTCTTCCACAAAAACCTCTTAAACTTTACAACCCCTTCACCGATACCTACTTCTCTGACAGCTAATTCCACGTCACTTCCTCGTCAGCCTCATAAGCAGAGAATGCCTAAGGTACCCTGCTGTGTTATACTCTTCAATATCGGAATCTTTTCACTACCATTCCCCTTCCTCTATACTGTGTTTTAGTTAACAGGCAGCATAATTTACCCCAGCCTCTCCCTCACCATTCACCCTCTTATACATCCTGACCAGTCTTTCCAGTGCTCTTCTTAACGAAACCCATAATGCTGTAATTTATTGTTATTTTTATTTATTTAATTACAAAAATAATCAAATTACAAACAATATGTTACTTACGTAAAAAGTTCAGCCCCTTTGAGCAAAGTTCTAAGTGAGGGCCTATTACAATTAACAATAAAATTTTTGTGGTAAGATGGCTTCAGGGTGCGATAATCTTGCCCATGTGTGCTCATCTGCACACCTACATATACAGAAATATAACTATACACGTCGATACAATTTGGAATATCTCACGAGAAAGTTGAAAACAAAAGTACTGAGGAAAGAGACGAGTATGATTTTACAATATGGAAAATATTGCACATGCATTACAGTTAAGTTACACAAAAATAAAACGAAGACAATTTATCCAAAACATATTACATTCTAACATTTACACAAAAGAACATATCACAATCACAAGTAAGAACTGACTGTGATTAATATTAGGGTGAGGAAACTATAATTGTCATCGTACTATATCCTATATGAGTTACATTACTACGTAAGGAAATATAACAACAATATATCTGGAAAACACTGTTTGGAGGTAGTTATAGCTAAGTGCAATGTTAAAATATTACATAATACCAAACTGAAATACACAGGCTGATAAAAGTCAACTTACCTTCACGGGCAAATTATTTTTAAATACATCACATGTTCTAGTTTTCCAGTGCTACGGGTACAAGTGCAGATAGTAATACATATTAAGTCTCTACCCAATGACAGAGATCAATAATGTAGTATACTATCCCATGTCTAGTTTCTTTAATGTTTCTTCAAAATAACAGCGGTTAGCGGCAGCTTTGATAGTAAGGGAAAGGCAGTTTAATAGTTGCAAACCCCTAAAACTACAGGATTTTCATCCGTATTCAGTGTTAATTGAAGAAAGCAGTTTGTTTCCTGCATGCCTGGTGGTGTGATCATGTATGCTGTTCCCAGTTAAGTTGCTGTCATTTGCACATATGTGAGCTGGTAAGTTGTACTAATACATACTTCTTATTAGAAGCAGTTAACTGACTAGTTAGTACTAATGGAAGAAGGGAAATTAAATATTATTTTAATGGCTCGGTTCTGAATGATCTGTAAAAGGTACACTGCATGTTTATTAGCTGAGCCCCAAACGGGACTCAAATATTGCAGATGACTATAAGAGAATAGTGAATATATATATTTTTTTTACCAAGACTGCATCCCATGTAGCCTGCCCAACACTCTTATTGTTGGTAGAATTGTGTTAGTAATTTTGTCTATGTGAACATTCCATGTTAGTGTTTTGTCAATGTTTATACCTAGTAATTTCACATTGTTCACTCTAAATATGGGGCTATTTTATTGTGAGCTGAAAGGTTTCTTCATATTTAAATCTTGGAGGACTGAATATAACATAGTTTGTCTTGCCATAATTCAGTATTAGCTTGTTTAAGTTTAGGTACACATTGAGTGTGTTGAGGTCTTCTTGCACTTGTTGCAACATAATGTTTTATATATATATATTCTTGCAATTGGGCCTCAGCCCAAGGATTTGTTTAACCTACCTCTTCTCAATTTTTCGATCCCATCAACCTTTTCCAAGCTCCCTCACTCCCGTCACCTTAACCACATCCCTCGCCAACTCATTCGAATCCTTTACCGTTCTCACCATCCTACTGTTTTTTCCTCTCTCTGTCCTCTTCCCCGCCCTCTGTATCTTCCACCCATGATCACCCCTTCCCCTGAATATACCTCTATGTATCTTGTCACCCAGTTGTACCCACCCACCCACCTCACCACCTTCAACATCCTTACCAGATGCTCCACTCTTCTCCTCTCCTGCCGTGTGCCCCCACCCCAGTCTTCTCACCATTACTCAATTCAATTTAATTTATTACTAATGGTCTGAAATCCTCCTCTCTCTCCCCCTGTGTCTTCCACTTATTTTTGACCCACCTAGCAGCCCTTCTCTGCACCTTCTCCAGCTCTACCACTTCCCTTCTCACGTAGGCTACGGGTCCCAGACTGCTTGCTATATGAGTGTACAAAAGAACAGTGTCATCAGCAAAAAGTGTTGAGTTTGATGTGTGTTACAGAGGATACCTTTTTATAGTAAATACTTTTGGTATTAAAACAAGTAAGTATAGGCCCCATCACAGATTTCATAACCAGTGAAAGTAGGTGGGCTATAACTCAGTTTTTTTTGTAGACATGTCAGCCAGTATTTAGGAGTCTTGTAAGGCCTTTAGTAAACATAACTTTTAAAAATGTTTTATGATAATGTTCAAAATGAACAAATTAAAATTATTTCTGTACATGGAACTACAATTCAACCAAGATTACCCGCGTACTATAAAAACCTATGCCTACCTGGGATCAAGAGGGTGTTTAATATAAATTAATGGAATACAGAACACTTTCTGCTGACATGAAATGTACATACAGATAGTAAGACTATCACAGGAAAATTAAGAAAGAGAAATATAAGAATATTTTTGCCAAATTTTTGAGGAAACATCTTACTAGAGCAAAGTATTTTTGGTTGGAACATGTATGATAACTTACTGATACACCTTAGATTTCTGTGTAAGATTTTAAGTTTAAGGATTGTATCGTCTTAAAAATATTTGCTTAAGGCGTGGATTAAATCTGTTTAAGAGTAAATTGTCTATTTTTCTACACTAGGTAACACGCAAAATATGCAATTAAAAATCCTTATATAGTGTAAATTAGATGGTTACAAATTCTAGTTAAACATCATCTTTAATTTTAACAGATGTAAGTAACAATGGAATCAGCAGTTAATGTGGAGAAAATGCCCTGTGTCATTAAATGTCAGTTGTTTGTTCAAATCACCTCACCACATTCTTTGAAACATTATTAACTTACATTACCAAAATAGCCCACATTGCTTGACAGACTAACTTCGTGACAGGTTGGCTGCTTATAGAAATATTTGAGTAGACCAATTCCAAAACTCTCCTTGTCCATCTCCAAGGAAAAATGAGTTCTGAACAGTTTTGTGTAGCTTTTAAACGTGTGTTACAGTTGAGGTGATGATAGTTTCCGAAACTCGCCTTATTCAATAACGGATACACTTTGAAAAACTGCTTTGGCTATGTCACAAATGGGCTCGTAAATCAGTTTTTCGAGATTTGCTCAGTTTTAGTGAAAGTGGACAAGACGAGTTTTGGAACTGGACTACTCATTTAAACTACATAAATTCAAATTTATCAGAACATAATAAACAAAAATTGTATAACTGACTAGCTTGGCTTCCGGGCTGGAGCCGCGTCTTCGTGGTTGCAGGAACCAACGTTTCGCGAAGCCAAGCCAAGCTAGTCAGTTCGACAACGGCCGCGAAAGCCTGCAGAATTCCAAAAATTGTATATTCAGTTCCTGGACTTAAAACTTAGCTCACTTTACTATTTGTCCCAATGGGATCAGGCTTACTGATGAACGAAATATGTGGAGCATCAATGTAGTCTCAAGTTTATAAAAGTGAAGCAACAAACCTAGGATGGTTGTCATTATAGATTATTTAGGGTCCAATAGTTATTATTCTAAAAAAAAAAAAAATACATACAAGACTGTAGTTCAGCTATATTGTTGCACAATAATGACAGACTTATTTAGGCCTATATATAAATAGCAGTAAAACTGTAGGTTAAGCAACTTTTTTTGATTTTTGAAAATACTGTAAACTTTTAATTATATCTGTGATTTTTTCAGTTTGATTATATTTAAAAAATTGTTTTACTATGTCTAATGAAGTCCTGAATCTATGTTGAGTATCTGATTCATTCATTGCTTTAGGTTATTATTATTATTTTTACTTTCTGAGTCCTCCGCTGATCCCAAGCAGGTCTAAGGATATAGAAATGGTTCTATGCTGGTAAAATGACAGGAATGCAAAATGAATCATATTATACTAATACAATTGAAGCATTTTGTAAATATCAATTTATTGTTAGTACTAACATAATGATAGCCTAAAGGTCTGCATGAAACGAATTATTTTTATTGGCCTACTTTTTTGTTAAGTCATCGTCCTGACAATGATAGTATGTAACGAGAAACAATGAGCTGAAAATAACCTACGGCCAGTAAGGTACTCCAATATAATGTTAATTTTAACCTAATAATTTTATATTAGTACTTAGTTTTTCTAAGTAAGTTCAATATATTTCGTTTCTTATTATGATACAAGTCCAAGATGGTAAATTATAAAACTTGAATCACCAGCAATAGAGTTAAGTGCAATATAGGGTTATTTTGTCTGAGTCCTAGATTAAATTATGAAATAGTATCAAATCAAATAAACGAAGAACAACCAATAAATAATTAGGCCTAGTTCATTTTCTGTGTGTAATCGGTAAAATGGAGCGACGAAATACTGATATTGTTACAAAAACTGGTGTTTATTATTATTACGTTAAAGCTTAATGTTGCGGCATCAAATTTTTTAGCTAAACAGACGAAATATCCAACGAGGTTAAAATTTCTCGCACATACACATACGTAAATAAAAACGGGAAACAATAAA
This sequence comes from Medauroidea extradentata, assembly GCA_003012365.1. Classification (NCBI taxonomy): domain Eukaryota; kingdom Metazoa; phylum Arthropoda; class Insecta; order Phasmatodea; family Phasmatidae; genus Medauroidea; species Medauroidea extradentata. The sequence continues at coordinate 1,656 of PNEQ01078363.1, read as the reverse complement.
TTTGACCGCCCAACACAACAGTCTTGTTTATAGACATCAATAACAGCTGTGCGGCCAACTTTATAATTGCTTAAATAAATACTGTACTTCACTACATAAATAGTTACCGTTTTGTTTTTTTGTGAAGGTAATATACTTGTTATTTATTTCCTAGTGAGTTTTGGTTATCTATTACGCCAGTTATTTCTTATTTCCGAACAAATTAAGCTCTGGTCGTTTTTCTCCCATTAGAGACAATGTAAACATCTGCTCGTATGGGTACTGAGTGACGTCACTGCGCAGTAGCGATGTATTTCGATCGCCGATCGGACAGGCCTGTAGAGTTCGGCCATGATCCGACCTAACTAATTTCTACTTAACCTAACCCAACCCATCCTACCACAACCTAAACATATTGTGCACTAATCTAATTTGCACTTTCTTGCACTAAGTTTCGATGTCTTGCACTAAGTTGCTCTTTCTTGCATTTTATTGCACTTTCTTGCATTTTCTTGAACTTTATTGCAATAAGTTGCACTTCCTTGCCCTTAGTTGCACTTTATTGCACTTTATTGCACTAAGTTCCTTCAGCATACATTAAAATGTCTAATAAATCTTAAATATCGCCAATTAACGAAGGCTAGCCTAACACGAATCAATCCAATCTAACCTAACCTAACGTAACCTATCCCAACCTAAACATATTTTGCAATTATGCGGGTTGCACTTTCTTGCACCAAGTTGAACTTTTGTGCACTAAGTTGCACTTTCTTGCACTAAGCTGCACTTAGTTGTACTAAGTTCCTTCAGCATGCATTAAATTGAGTAATAAAACTTAAATGTCCCTAATTAACATAAGTTAGACTAACCCGAACTGACCCAACCTAACCTATCCCGACCTAACCTATCTCGACCTAACCCAACCATACTTAACCTAACTCTTACTAAACCTAAACCGATCTTACTTAATACAACCTAACCCAACCCTTTATACCATAACCTAAACATATTTTGCACCAAACTAGGTTGTACTTTCTTGCACTTAATTGCACTAAAGTTGCACTTTATTGCACAAGAGCTGCATTTCATTGCTATAAGTTGTACTTTACTGCACTAAGTTGGACTTTATCTCACTAAATTGAACTTTATCGCACTAAATTGCACTTTCTTCCACTAAGTTACATTTTCTTGCTCGAAGTTTCACTTAATTGTATTAAGTTGCACTTTATTGCATTAAGTTGCTATTTATTGCATTAAGTTGCACTTTATTGCATTAAGTTGAACTATTTTGCACTTTCTTGCAATAAGTAGCACTTGCACTTAGTTCCTTCAGCCTGCATTAAATTGACAAATTAAACTTACATATCCCTAATTAACATAAAATAGCCTATACCTACCTAACCTAACTTGAACTAACATAACGTCGGCTTACTTCTAAAACCTCCTAAGTCCATTTCAGTACATTTTAGAGGAGAGCAAAAAAAAAACCTTCGTAGTTGTGCTACACAATAGCTAACTGCTGTACTGTATATTTTTCATACAGGAAATATAATTTAAATGCATATTCACTCGTATTTATGAATTTATGGTACAAATTAGTAGTTATTCTGTGTAAATTTATGACTTACGAGGTTTTACATCTGCTTTATTGGCAGTAACATTAAACATACAAGGTTT
>PNEQ01078362.1:11001-53264 GCA_003012365.1 Medauroidea extradentata | reverse complement strand
GTAGAGGAGGGGGGCTTCAAATACCTTCGACAGATCAGTGTAATGCACAGCGGGGTTGCCTACGCTGAGTTTTCATTGCGCTCCCCTACGAAGACGGTACATTTCCGCCTACGGGTTTATAGTTAAAAAGTGCTTGTTTTGGCTCGTACTACCTGCCCTCAAGCGTTGTATCATGAATTAATATACACCCTGTATATGTTTATTCTGCAAATTTTGTAGGTGGTAACCTTTCTCTTACAATCCGTTCTTGCAAAAGCAGATACTATTTATTTATAAACGATAGCGTCAACACTAACAACCATAGAGGTAATAGTAGAGGGAACATGACGTCACAAATGTTTGTCCAACATGGTCTCGAGAGTTTGGTGTCGTTTATTTATGTTTTCTCGTCGTAAAAATGCAGTTGTGTTGTTTGAAACTCACGGCGTACCTTCTAGAATATATATTTAGTCATGTGGTGTCACCAAGATCTCGGTTCAAAACCTTATAGTAAGTATGTAACTAATATTTACTTTTTACTAAAACCAGCTGGGTTAAGGAAAACAGTAACGTGGCAAACATTGTTTACATTTGTCGTTCTGAAATTTGTACGCAATTATACTATGCGATAATACAGTAGCATGTTCTCCTTAGTGCATATATTCATAAGGGACCAAAATAACCCAACATAGTTGTGATTACTAAGCAATTATTATCTTGGCTCTCAATGTTATTTCAAATTTCCCGCGCATATTTCACTAAAGTCACATGACACATGTTGAACACACAATTTCGTATGCAGCTGTATAGAGGATACTCCCTCTACCTTATATTTACTCTAAGCTAACAACAGTTACTAGTTGATCTTGCTCTATGGAATTCGGGAATTTCAATAACGCCATTTAACATAACAAATAGGTTTTAACTGTTAGTACAAAACATATTATTTACGTTCCACCCAGTACTGTCGAGGATGAAAGAGGTTGATGAAATACCAGAGTGCTGCGTGAATTGTTTATTATTTAGATTTGCTGCGTGTGTGCTTGTATTTCAGAGAGGTTAAAATAAACACGAAACTGGATGTAAAAAAAATCGTACCGAACAAATTCATTTGAAAACAGTACGTTATATTACGTGGTAAATCATGAAGCCTTTTAGAGGGTGGAAAACACTTTGTTGTCCATGACTGTTTATTCAAGAGATTAAACCTGGCAAAAACGACATGTCTGGTTCAGTGATCTGAGCAAATCGCGTAAATAAGAGTTGGCTGGAAACTGTATATTTAACTGAAATAACACGCCTGTAATTCTATCTAACAAAAGCAATAATAATTACTCTAATCGTGCTGGGTACATATTTAAATGTCCATGATTTTAGCGAGACGAACATTCCAATAAATCAATTTCATTTACAGTGTTTAAATATAAAAACAGAATTTACAATAATTCGCTAGTTTACATTGCGGTAAGCAGTTGAAAGAATAAATACCATTGTCCAGGGATTGAATTTACTACCAAATATCACACGCACGTAGAGAATCACTTTCAATTTGTTTACCATTGACAAACTGTTTTCAAATAGCCGCACACGTTTGTGTATATATATATATTACTATTTTATTATTACAGCCATTAGGTTTCTCGATTTTACTTTCTGAAAGTTGATACCGTGGACATAAGTCAAACGATAAAATATTTCCCAGTACGAACCAATGACGTGGCGTGATTGTGTTTCAAGGCGCGCAGTAGCCTATTAACTTTGACTATACACTTCGAGTAGGGACAGGAACATTTCGCGAATTCAATGACCTGCAGATTAGAATCCATTATACTATGCATACTCGAGGCCCGCCTATTCGTTCATTGTCTGTTGTTCCACTGAGCAGCAGCTAATAGACAAATGGTTGGGGCTCGAGCATGCGTAGGATAGTTCATTCTAACATGTCCCGAATCGTTGGAAGGGGCATAAAATATTCGCTTTTTCTTCTGGACACAAGCTAGAATTCAAATAACGTTTTAAGTTCATGCGACTATCTTAACTGACGCTTTACCTATTTGACACCACTTCTCTGGCACTTAGCCAGTCATAAATAAATAAAGTATGGTCAGAGATGATGGTTTATCGCGGGAAAATTTGACTGTATGCTGGATTTCAACGTACGTTCAGCTTGTGAAAAGATTACTGGCTTTCGCTTGTACGTGGAGCTGTTGTCCTATTTGACTGAGCCAATAAGAATCCCGGTATAGTAATATACAATGCCTAGGGGCCGGAAAAATTCGCGGATTCAATGACCTTCATGTTAGATTATATTGTTCTATAAATACTCAAGTCCCTACCATTAGTCCACCAGCTGCTACTCAGTGGAACAATAGACAGTGAACGAATAGACGGGGCTTGAGTATGCACAGGACACGTATCCTGCATGTCATTGAATCAGCGAAATTTTCCGACCCCTAGTGACGCCTGTTATTGGTCTGCAGAAGACAGCTACGGTGTGTTATACGTATATCACCCAATCATACGTTAAATATGGTATATCGAGAAATTTGTTTGTGCAACATGCCCTCGGTAACGCGGTATTTTATTGCAATATGTATGACTGGGTGATAAACATTTGACACAACGTAGCTGTCTGCAGACCAATAATAGGCATCACTATACAGACACTGGTAAATCACGAAAATATTTATCGTAGTCTCCAATAAACTATAGTATCTCAATCGTGACACTAGGGAACAGTTTTCTGGCAAATCACATACGTTCTGTGTTAAAACTGTAAAGTTCTAATTGGGTCTGTTGAAGAGGGACACTGTGCTTCATATAAACTGTGGCCAATATATGTACAAAATATTCAGTGTTATACGTAGCATGTTGGAGTACAGCGAACAATCAACTTTTCCCGCGATTTACCAGTGTCTCTAGGCATCATATATTACAGTAGCGGGATTCTTATTAGCTCAATATAGCAGCACCGCGGTGTTTTAATCAAGTGATTTTCGTATTCCAGCATACTTGAAAGGCATTTTCTGATACGGCAGCACGGCAGCAGAGAATACCTATCTTCTCTGTCACATCTATACGTACCTTGCTGTGTGGGATATAAGCTCTTGGTTGGCAAACAAATATATTACGTATAGGCAACAGTATAGATATGCGAACACGTCCAGGTGAATTTGTTACGCTGTTATAATAGGTCCTATGTTTAAGTAGTTGTCTAATATCACTGTTTCGCTCACCAATGGTTCGATGCCACACAAATTTTTTAACGGCAAGCAAATTAAGAGGAGTCCTAAACTGGCGCATGGACGGCGTTGCAGCGTGTCACGCGCATACGTTTTTACGCGAAACTGTTTAAGTTATTCATATTATGTTTGCCTACGAAAAGAACACACACTTGAAACCATGCTTCTATTTTTTAAAAAATGCAGCACGCTTGTTATAAACATGATTTTCGGGCCTCTCAAAATGGCTAAAAACGGGCTTTTTAGACTGTTGTAACTCCGAAAATATTACCTGAATTCGTAAAGTGCAAAACGAGAGGCATGCGGTGGTCTTCACTTCATACTATTCCAAAGTAAAATATTGGGGCCACCGCTTAAAGTCCCATAGTAAAAAGACTACAACGGAAACCTTGCACGCCAGTTTGGCGCGCTGCGAATAGAGGCGATACGCTTCTCGTCAAGCGTGGGACACTGGCTCTTATCGCTACGCTGTTACCACGCGTCAAAGGTGGAAATTTGATACCGCGAAGGACTCCTCTTAAGGGCGCTGTCTACATGTACTTAAGGCTAAGAAATGACAGAGCCATAAGCGCATCAAATGCCTCAACGAACCAAGCTCTGAACTTACTACAAGATTTCCACCGATACATTCTTACTATAGGACTTTAAGCGGCGACTATACAATCTTATTTGTAGAAAAGTCTGTAGCAAAGTTAAGTTCACGTTTCTATCTGAGTTTCACTTCCGTCTGGTTAGTACTTTCAAGGTATAGGTGATTCGGATGAAGTGAGCACTCAAAAAAACCCTGATTAATTTCTATTTTCTGCCAGTTTATATCTTTCCGCAGCATGTAAACATAAACATTGCCACGTGCTTTAATTTTCATAGTCTTGTACAATGTTTACATTTACATTACACTGGGCTGAAAAAGTTATCAACAATATCTACTCATTAAATACACGGGTACTGAATACAATTTATAACCAATAGTAATCTTAGTTATAAATACCTGCGAGTTAACGTCTTTTAATACTGGTTTCTGTACATCGACTCTAATTTATACGACCCGCACTATTGTCGTTACAAATCTCGTAAATATGTACGCATTCACATCTAATTTGTATCTCAATACCATCACACAAAAAAAAACACGTCATAATGAAACACGCAATTTAAGAATTCGAATTCCGTTCAGTTATACTACCATGAATGACGACGCACTCAGCAAAAACAACGTAATTTCTCATTGTGTAAAACAAAAACAAAATATTGCTGTTTCTAAATCAAGACACTTGTGACGTGTGTATCTTCACGAGTCAATGTATGACGTTTCAGTTTCTAGTTGTATTTACAGTAGGATAGTCCTACTGATTGGCTATACGCTAATAATTTTTATGTTTCTAATTTATTGTTTTTATACGCCGGCGTAAATGTTTGTATCTAGAATAGTAACCTTTATTAAATAATTGTATACAATGGTTTAGTTTGGACGGGTGACGCTTGGGTGCGTTACAACTCGTGGCTAGGTTGCTGGCGACGTGTGCGCGAAAAGTATTACGCTGAGAGCCGTCCACTGGGCTGGTCAGAGGGAACTGCGAGGCAAAGTGTGTCTCGTCTCTACCCACCTGAGGACATATGGTGTGGGGTCTGAGTATTTGTGGATTTACTACGATATTAATTGAAACATTCTCAGCTGTTGTAGAGTGTTACGTCAGTGGCAGCTTATCTTCTCGCAAGCAGAACTTCGTTCTCGGCACGAGAGACCATTAAAATGGTAACCGCTCCTCGTCCAATTCTACTGCAGGGGCGCCCCTCAGCGACGCTGGATATGACGTTGGATACGAATTATTCGTGAAAGAAGCCTCTACGTGAATAAGGTAGGGTGTCGATCAGTGTTTTTGCCCTACTAAACTTGGGCGTAAATTACTCTCAGCTTAAAGTGGAACTATTTGTCTGGCGAAGTAACTTTACACATCCAAGAGTAGCCACATGATAGTCACCCGTCACTGAACATTGATTAGGTTGGACGGTATATGAATTGTAAGAACTTGTATCCCAAAAGAATTGTAATAATTGTGTTGAGTAAATGTTAATTAATACGTAATGCCGGTTATATTATTTAACAGCAGAGCTCAACGTTACATATTTGGACTGTCCAGAAATAATTGGGGTTGGAATTTAAATGTTGTGCCATGTATTACATATTAGAGGGAGGCACTCTTGAAATCCACAGCCCCACAAGCTGGAGGTCTCACACTCATGCTGGCGATCGTAACACATAACTCACAGATTACCATTGAGAAAACAGTCAGTTATAATACTTTTGAACATGTTTTATTAGAAACTCATATTTATTGCACAACGGACAAATACAACGCTTCCAAGCTAAGCGGTGAAAACCTAACTCTGATGCCACCTGTCGGTGGAATTTTGAACTACACGAGCAGCGCGGAGTGCTCGACGCAATTCGCTAAAGACTGATGAATTTGAACGGCCCAGATGCATCACTTTCTGCTGGCGCTAATAAAGTAAAATTATACAGTCAGGTATGTCAATAATATCATTAAAAATAGTTTAAAGTATATTAAATACGGATAGGTCGATGACATTTGATGTTCTTTCAGTAACGTTGTATTTAAATATAAAGTACAACGAACTACATGCAATAATTCGCTGCGAACTGTACAAGTAATAATGTAGCTGTAGTCAATGTTGAATTATATGCAGCAACGGTTAGTGATTTTTTTCTAAGGTTAAATCTTTTGTGCTCACTTTATCCCGAATGACCTATACGGATGTCTGCAATGCCTTCTATTTTAGCTATGTTGAAGGGCTTAGTAGGAGTGTTTTAACTTAGCATGGTGTAGTAGCAATTACATTCTGCCCTTATCCGATGTTTGTTTCTTTTCGCACACTGACACAATGAGCAGTAGTAAAACATCTATTTAAGGAACACTATGAAACGCATTTGATGCACGTGGTAGGTGGCGCCTATAAGAGGCTATGTCACATGTCACCTATTTTATTAAAGGTACCGATTTCCCATTAATAAATTAACGCTGCGGGGAATTATCAATAGAGTCCCGGAAATTTCGCGGATTCAACTGAGGAGATGTTGGGTTTCTAAGTCATGTATATGTTGGAAACTTTTTCGATCGGGTCATTGTTTATTGAACGTGACCTTGAGGACTCGGAACCAATGGTGGACATGCATAAATGCACTCATGGACTCCCGCGCTACATCGTCAAATGTTCAAATGCTCACTCACTGGAGCAGCAGGCAATATACAAGTATCTCAGGACATAGTGTATACAGTACTGTGGAGTCCAGCCTGCTGTCGTTGAACTACTTACCAATAATGTCTCTTAATATAAAAAATTCATTTTTCGATTAGGTGCATATTTATGGACTAAATTGGTACCAGGCGTTATTTAGCAGTTATTATATGTTGAGGAATGGTTATTTTCTTAAATTTTGAATTAGCTTAATTATTTCATACTTACCCTTTAATTCTGTGTGCGTAATGAAAGGTACTGTAATAATTTAAGACACCATTGAAATATTTTTAAGTAAATCTTGCCAACTTCGGAATGAGGAAGAAATTAAGAAAAATTCTGCGCGAATAGTAACGCATGTTCTCAAGCAGCAATTAACATATTTTTATCCGCAAAGGTGTCTTTGTTGAGTTAGAAACCAATGAGAATGAAAACAGTACAGGTTATAGTTAGAGACACTGGAAAATCGCGCAAATGTTTAAAATAGTCTCCAATAAACTGTATTATAATATCCGTGACACGTATGAGCAGTTTTGGGACAAATCACACACGCTGTGTGTCCACGCTGTGCAGTTCTAACTGGGCCTGTTGTAAAGAGAAAAAATGCTACAAATAAACGATAGCCAATGTTGATACGAAACATTCAGTGTTATATACATCACGTTGGAGCCTAGCAAACAGTCAACTATTCCCGCGATTTTCCAGTGTCTCTAGTTATAGTAAATGAAGATATCGTCACGTTCTAGGTTTTATTAAATTATTCTTTGTTCAGCACAAGATAACTAATGATTCCTTCTTCGAACGTCACATACTCCCACCTGTAAGCATAGTGTTGTTCCTCTCTGAATTTCCTGATTAAAACTTTGCCTTACTAGTTACGCCTCATAAATACATTTTTTGTATTTTGACATTTTAGCCCTCCTAAAGCATCTTAACAGTACATTATTTACAACAAATATGGTAGAAAAGTAAAGATAAGGACTTATTTTACAATGGTATGCAAATTGATGCATTTTTTTCTCTGCGAGGAAAATGAACAGTTTTCTCTCCCTTCTGAGTTGGTACGAAATAGTCGCGAGGTTTTACAATAAAGTGATAGCAATATTACATTGGAACTGCGAGTAATCCCTACGAGCCCTGGAAATATAAACAATTAAAAAATGTTTGCGTGGTCCTAAATATCAAAGAGTGAGTGAAGAGATTTTGGTCAGCATTTAACAACGCTGGTGGAGGGTGACATGAGGTGAGTATGGAGCAGCGCCGAAATGAAGGGGCGGGGGAAACGGGAGCTCCCCGAGAAAACCCGCCGACCAGCGGCATCGTCCGGCACAATTCCCACATGCGAAAATCCGGGGACCGACCCCGCCGGTAATCGAGCCCTTATCGCCTTGGTGGAAGGCGAGAGGTCTGACCCCTCGGCCACCGCGGCTCCCAGCATCAAAGAGAACACTGAATTTTAAACGAGGAAGTATAGTGGCATTGAAAAAAAAATAGTACCCTATTTCGATGTCTACATATAGACTGTCGTAACCAAGAAAAGCTATTGTAACACCCGTCCAATGATACGAATTGTAATTTATACAATAATGTTTCAGCTCGAACGCATCGTAATGAAGCCGTGCAGAAATAAGCCTGACATTTGTTACAAAAGCACGCCGGTTGCTAATTAAATGCATTTATGAAAATCCCTCGGCGAGGGGAAGCAAAAACAAGAGTTCCGGATTTCGCCGAAAAGGCCAGTCCTCTCTTTCACTTTCAGGCTTTTATTCCGCGAGCTGTTCTTCCCCTCTCTTTCTCACACTCCCCCCTCCTTCCCTACCCTCCCAGCAACCTTTACCGACCCTCTTTTACGGCCGCTTGAAAACACGCTGCATATGTAATTGATGGAGTTGCGCCTTCATAATGAAATTGCTCTGAGCGGCGCGCGACCTTCGTTCTCGAGAAACAGGGGAGGAAGCGAAGAGAAAGATGGATCCTCTTACTCACTCTCTCCTTCCATTTCTCTCTTCTCCCGCCTTTCTTCGTCCCGCGTCGCGGCAACTTGCCATGTTACATTGTTACGACGCGACGAGCGCGCCGTAAAACACGTGCTGGGCTCGTGCGAATATTCGTGCGAGGTTCGCACCCTAGCGCTTGCAAGCCGCCTCGGGGATAATTTTCCAAACAACTTGTACTACGCTGAGAGAAATGTTATGTTTGGATAATTAATTCTACTACAGGTTATATGTTAAAAGTTTGGCTAGGGACTATTACTGCAGTTTGTTGGTATCGGTAGGGCTAGGAATATTTCGCGAGTTCAACGACCGACATGCTTGAATCCATTATCCTGTGTATACTGAAGCCCTACTATTTGTCCATTACCTGCTACTAATTCAGACAACAGACAATCAACGAATAGACGGGACTTGAGTATGCATAGGACATTGGATTATAGCATGCAGGTAATTTAACTCGCGATTTTTTCCTAGCCCTAGGTATCGGTAAAGACCTTGCTTTTTTCGTTGCTACATTTTAAGCGATATTAATTTTTTACGCCTTAACGAGAGCAGAATTCAAAAACCTGTCTGGCAGTTTTGTTTAAAATCGTCTTCTCCATGTTGGCTGACTTTTTTTATGGCAGTAAACACTGTGGTTTAAGCTAATTATGTTACTAACGAAATTCTAGTTAATTGACTTTTCAGTCGAAACCATGCAATTTATTGTTTTGAAAAAAATCTGTAACAGCGAAAACATTTAAAACAAAATAACTATCGCAAAAACAATACAAACAAGAGAGCATGGCCGTACGAGGTGTAAATTGACAAATCACAGAGTTTCAGTAACTATAAAGTTATAATAAGATGATAATTTAAGAGTCGAAATTTGTTCGTTTTTCACACCAAAATTAAATTAAATAACTTCTCTCTTTGCAAAGCCTAGTTAAACCTGAGCGATAGCAGCAAAACTAGCGGCAAAATTTTTCCCTGAGCCAATTTCTCCCATAAGAAAACACATTTTATTTCTGACATGTAGTAGAATTAACCGTAGTTGAGTTAAGGCTCTGTTTCAGTCGCCATATTTGATTATTTTTACTTTTTATGATATTATAAGAAATACGGAATTAACGATTATGGCATAAACCCTATTCCCTTGCTCTATAGCACAAGCATGGCAGTGAAACTATAAAATGTATTTAGGGCACAATAAGTCAGACAATTTTTTTTATATTCTAAATTTGTCTGACTGATTGCATCCTAGATATACGTCACAAGTTCAACTGCCATGTTTGTAATACAGCGTAAAAACAGGATTTTCGCTGTAATCGCAAGTTTTATATTTTTTTTCTCAGAAATACATAAAAGCGAAAAATAAAATAATCCCGTATGACGACTGAAACCAAGCCTCAAAGAAAATTTTCTTAGAACAATCTTGTAATTTTAGTGTGGATATATATATATATATATATATATATATATATACATACATATTAATTTATATAGCTGAAACAAATTTCTTTTCTGTTTTTGTTATGCTGTCCAAGTGTAATATTTGGCCAGCACAATTAAATGTTCGTATGGCTATGTATAGATTTTTTGGCAAAAACTGTTAAAGAAAAGCTAGCGGTAGCACCGAGAACCGAACACGCGAACTCTTACATTGAAGATCACTCACTAACATCCACCGAACGATGATGATTTTTATATCTTAATAGATAAAGACTCCTAAAATGAATGACATTTACGCAGATGTGTATTAAAACATGTAACGTTCTTACTTTCAGTTTTCTGTATAAATTGTTTCATCGGGAATGTTTCTGCCCAAGTTAAGCATCATTATGTACCCTTACAAATTATATACTATGCTAATTGTAACAGAAACGGCTGAATAACTCAGGGGGTGTGATTTCAAACTACGGCGAGCACGAACATAAAGGTTTGGTCGGCGCAAAAAAATGTATTATTGTGTATATCCAAACAAATTATTATACTTGTCTAAAACCAAATATTTTATTGTCAGTCGTAAGAACTTCGCAGTATAAACTACATATTTTGTGCGGTCAACAAAATGTAGCGTGTTGGTTTTGATATTTTGCTCCGGTACGGAAATATTTTGTCAGTTCAAGTAAATAACTATTTCGTCATATTCAAATAAATATTTGGTAATAAATTTCTTTCATTTTTTATTATTTATGCGTAAATCAAAGACGTCTAACTATCGGCCCGGTATAGTGTTAACGCTAGTATACTTGCATTTGGTATCTACTATCGGTTATTTAAATATTTTCCGTCAAGTACTGGTCCTTTGAAGTCATATTTAAAAGAGTTCCTATGTGTACTACATTCATATTGTAAATGTACACTATGATCTCTTGATGTTTATATTCTGGCAATATTTGTATAACTTTACATGTTTACGTGTTAAGTCTGAAATCTCATACAACTGCAATATTTGTATGTACAGCTCAAACAATACTTGTACATATTTCAAGAGTTTGGCCGGACACGAGAGCATAATGATTTAAACAAGATAACTAGAACCGGAGAGCGATCATATATGAACACATTGATGACATTTAGGAGGAAAAGGAGGGGATGGGGGAGGTAGTGAGAGGGAATGAATCCCGCAGTTGCTGTAAACTGCATTAAACTTGCATATGACTTGCTCGCTTCATTACACGTGCAAATGAAATTATCCCGCAACGGTTGAAAATTTGATTTTCGATTCCATCATTGCACAACGAGCGTGCGCAAACCAGTCACTTACGTAACCCTAGACTATTCCGCGAGCGAGCGAACTTGTCTGACAGCTAGTTAGCGTCAAGCCAGAAACTAAATCCGTTATTATATTTTCATGAAACAATGTGTCAGTTTACTGCATGAGCGAGGGGAATATAAAATTGTGTTGGCAGCACTGATGGCACTGGCAAGGAAATGGCGCTGCAGCAAGGACTATAGAAGAACCTTTCCAACAGAGCTAGAGCTGTCTTAGTAGGCCTACGTGAAACAGAATATACTTCTAACACAGAGAATTGCAAATTTCGCTTTATTATTTGACGACAGGCCAGAAATGCGTGATTTTATTGCTGACTCCGGGTTTTCGTACCTTTGTGTGACTGCATTACATAATAACTAGGGCCATGAACATTTCGCGAGAAGAACTCTGCCCCATGGGGCAATGTTACTTCGCAGTAGATCGTATTCAGACAAAGTTTGTGTTGTGGCAAAGAAAGTATTCTTAGTGTGTAAAGAAGTATATAGAGATTGATTAACGAATTACAATGGAGACGCTGTATCATATCGTTATGGCGGTAGTAACGATTGAGCTAAGAGTCCTAACTATGAACATGCGTAGTCTTAAGGGTTTTACACAACTAAAATTTTAAAAGATATACCCACCTACCTTGCAATCTCAGAGTTTAATATGAAATAAATATTAAAATTATTTAGTTTCAAAACGAATATATTTTAAAGGTGCGTTTTTTAAATAACAAATATCACACGTAAAATTTACTAGTAAATACTAGAATAGACAAGACTTAAAAATAAATATTTATTTCTGCATAACTTCTACTGTACAGAAATGTTTGCAAAAATTCTACAGATATGCTCTGCAAAGAAATGAACAAGCAAGTTATTCGGTTTGAACACCGAAGTGTAAGGGAAATTGTAATTAAATATTGTTCTTCGCAGGAGTTAATAGTGTACATTTTACGCAACGCTGCACTGTGGGCTGGATTCTGTAATAATGGTGCATTTGTAATTACAACCTGAAATTTAACACAACTTTACTTCTTGTATCACAGAATGAGAAAAAACACGAGTGTCGTAATTTAACAAGTCATATTTGGGGGTGGGGGGAGGGGGTGGTTATGAAATATTTTTTAGCTTACGTGGCATTTAGAAGCAGAAAATGTTAGTGACCCAAAAAAGTATAACTGTAGCACTGAAAAAGAAAAGTTAGCATCATCAGTACTGCAATGCTGCTTTCTTAAAGTTATTTTAAGTAAAAATATGTAGCATGCTTGATAAGCAACGTATATATTGCATACTTTTTTGAAACATGTATTTTCTGTACAAATATAGCAAGTTTACTTTATTTTTGCAAACACACGAAACAGTATTAAGTATCACGTACCTATTTTATAACCAACTTAACACATTATACGAAAATGAAATTGCTTACATTGCAATATATAAAGTATACTGAAATGTGTTCCAGTAAATATTACTTTCCGGTAAAGATAAACATAGCTGTGCAACTACAGAGAAACCACATTTTATTTAAACATCAGGTTTGATATGTGTCTTTCAGGACAGATTTCAGAGCCAACTTCGTCTAGGCACTATTCAGATGAAATAATTCATTTAAAGTAGTTTTATTTTCCCTCTGGGAGTTTGCGTACACTTTTCCTAGGTAGCCAACGAGCAGACGATATCATCGGATATGATGTAAGTAAGAGTCATGAAAATAAGTCGCGCATGTGAAGTGTTATGCTGGGATTTCCGAGTAAAAAACTGACAGCAATTCCTTGTGCTTTGTTTCCGAGATTCCTGTTATTCCACAGACAATTTTTCAGTTGGTGTGACTGTACTGCTCATAATCTACGAATCATGGTCCAAGACTCTTTGAACAGTTGAAGTTATCTCGTACCAGCTGGAAATGTTTTTTAATTGTAGATAGCCCGCAGTAGGTCTCGAACTGGCCAGTGTTAATGTTGTTATGTCTACTAGATAAAGCAAACAATATAACATAAAACTTTCCCAGGAACTAACTCTTCATTACTACCTGTGGCTGTTAATGTTGTTACTGGATCGGGAAAATCATCTCCTAGCTGTACTTCCATGTATGGAGGAACCTAAGTCTTCTTTTGGGCGATTAAGATGTAAAAACCACAGTTTTGTAGATTCTGAAGCACTTTCTCTTTTTGATGCCGAACTTTAAGACCGTTTCCATCTCCAGGGATTTTTTCCCTGCCTGAAAAATAAGCTAACTAACACAAATAACATTACAGTGGTACACTGATATGAATCTGAAGGTGATTAAGCAAATAATCGAATGTGGAATTTAATACGGAACCATCACATGAATTTTTCTGGCGTGAACTCGAGAAACCATGAATACCGGAATCAGAATGACCGGACCTGTATTCGAATTCAGTGTAGTCCTGAATGCGAGGTCGACATGTCACCATTGTACCACCTTGCTAGGTTCAAAGAAATAAATGGTGTAAAATGTTAAAAACTATTTCATAATCGACCGGGGTAGGTTTTTTATGAAAAAATATCATTGTACTGTTCACACACTTTCCATTTTTACGACCTTCATGCATATTGGCATGCTCATTTTAGAAGTCATGTTTGTCGTGGGCGAAAGTTTATTATAATTTACTAAGGTAAATGTACAATACATTATAGAGCCTAACTACATTTTATGGTATGAAAAAATTCCCTGTTAATAACTGCACTCACAAAACCATAAATATGTGCCTACATTACTGAAAGTGCACTGTAAAATATAAAATAAACAACAAAAATGACTTGGTCATACTGTATACTTGTTTTATTTTAAACACAGAATTACCACACTTACCTAGTTAATTGACCTATAAAGTTAAATATAAATTTTCAAACTGTATAAGAATAATACAACTCAAATAACTGCCGAGCAGAGCCAAGGTATTTTATGCGTCATCTATTCTATGACTCATTCAACTGCGTTAAGAGCGAAGCTCACTTTCAATTGATTGGTCATAAAATACACGAAATAAAGTGTCTATAAAGACAAAAATATCTAATTGGAATAAGGATTTAATACGCTATACCAAAATTATATTTTTATACATAATAAAACACAAATTAGTTATTTGACAGTCACATTATTATTAGAGAGGATGATTTATCGCGAAAATGTTTTGTGCCAACATACCCTTTAAAACGCTGTAGTTAATTACAACAAATATTATTAGGTGATGTAGGTCTGTCGCAACGTAACTGTCTGCAGACCAATAATAGGCATCAAATATTACAACAGCGGGATTCTTATTGGCTCAGTCAAATAGGGCAACAGCTCCACATAAAAGCGAAAGCCAGTAATCTTCTGGTAAGCTGAACGTGCGTTGAAACCCAGCAAACACTCAAGCTTTCCCGCGATAAATCATCCTCTCTAATTATTATGTAAAAATTACATTTTATAAATGCTAATTTTGTGGGGCTATTCAGTTAGTATTTACCTCCGCCAAACCTACATACATTAAAAATAGTTGTTTTTAGATCATATATATACACACATACATACATATATGTTGATTTATTTACTATAACTATGATGACCGTCGACGTCGAGATCTGCTGTTCTCAGCAGGAGTGTAAGCGGCCCTAGAACGCGATACATCATCAACACATTATAATACTAGGATTATGAGGTGCTTTAATCCACATGTAATTGTGTAACAATAATTTGCAACATAATATTTAATCCCACATTTAACGCGATAAAAGTTATCCTGCTGGTGAGATGCGCACTACATGTGCAATTTACACAAAAGGAAACAACAAAACTCACTCACCGCTAATATATTGCCCTTCACTAGCTTTGAACATTAATTGTGAACTCATGTTACAGTAAACTGCAAGTGCGAATAAATGTGAAATGATCACGACATCCCAGAAAATGCAGTAAACAAAATGATAATACATACATTACAACAGCACATTCCAACAGAACTACCATATAAGTGCACTCATTCGCTGGATAGACTATAATCACAGCATATTCCTGTTCCGTTTCGGAGTTCCACAAGATAATCAGCGAATGTTATTGGAACTGCTCCGTCCGGAACAGTAAAAAGACGCTACATTTTAGTAGGGTTTTTGTACAGTTGTTGCTATTTATCCGTACCCAATTATCACCATATCCTGTCAACAACACATCGTCTTGTAAGATCATTGTATTCATTACTTCGTTGATCTCTCTCCAACACCCCCTCCCCTCCTTTTTTCCTAGACTCTGATGTTTTGAATTGTCAGCATTCTTCTGGTCCATCTCTCCACATTCATTCTTAGACAGTTCTACTAAGCCAATGGAGCTGTCACTTTTCTGTAGCCTCGTGAATTTACTATCCACGAGCATTTTCGCTCGGATTATGTAATTTCTAGAGACCCGGAACTTTCACGAATTCATCCGAGAAGACGTTAGATTTCAAACAACTGTGCATCTAAATTGTTTCGTTATTGGATCGCTGTTAGTAAAACTTTTTCTTGAGGACAGTGAACCAATAGCAGACCTGCATGAAAACTCTCACAGACTCCCACGCTACTTTGTTACGTATATGCCTGGTTCTCACTGGAGCAACAGACAATGTACAAGTAGCTGAGGACATAACGTATATAGGACTGTGTAGCCCAGCCTGTTGGTCCTTGAACCCACTACATGTCCGGGACTCTAGTCATTTTCAATCCTGTCCTATTTATAGAGGCACGAGTATTTCGTGTATTCGTCTGGCAGCAGCCTAGACTTCTCAGTCCTATGCACACACTAACTAAAGGCAAATATCCACTGGCTTATAACCGTACAAACGTGTAGCACGCGATATCCTCACGACTTGTTTCCTTACTTATAACTGGCTTGCAGTCGTCAAATGTGTGTTAAAACCGCTCTCGTCTAATCACAGAAGGGGGATACGTTATTGGCGTTCAACCTGAACTAGAATCAATATGCGAAATAATCGTGCTTCTAACTATTTGTATCTTCCACAACATCTTCTCACTGGCAATAAAAAGAGACTGAGGAAATTCGCACGAATCACAGATGTCCAGTCTTGGAGCGCTAGAATTATCATTGTCCCAGTCAAATAGGAACTCACCAGTAGGGACTGAAAAGCGTCAGAAACGAATACAAAACACTTAAGCCTAGCAAATAGTCAACATTTCCCGCGATATAACCCCAATCCATAGTAATAATTTAATATTAGCTGATTACAGTTTATATTGTACTTAATTTTGTTTCCGAATAATTACTTGCGGCAGAGAGCATAGGAGGCATAATGGCAGTGCAGCTGGTGGGGCGGACATGCTAGAATGATTTTAATTGCAATACCACTCGCCTACGAGCCGCTGCCTAGATTACGTTCACCTTCACCCCCCCCCCTGGAGGGCTTGGGGGAGGGTATCCGTGATATTATTTCAAGACCCCCGCGGTTGTAATAATAATAGCGTGACGTCACGTACAGCCGGCCAATAACTCACAGCCTGCTCTCCGGGCATGGCTGGAAGACCCAATGTGGAGGGGGAGTGGTAGTATAGTTTCCCCCACCCCTCAGCCATGCTATTGAACAGGAACATGACACGAGGAAGCATGACTGCTGACAGCTGTGACAACAGAACTGGCTGGCTCTCACCAGAGCGACAAGTGTGGGTGGGTGCCAACCCCCTACCCTTCAACAGCCCTACTACCCCCTCCTCCTAGGGCGAACTACCAGTGTTCCGACCCCTCCTACCTACATGGCCGCTATCCTGAGAGGGGTGTGATGTATGTGCTACGTGCGTACGTGCTCAGCCGTGTATTAGCATATCGTTACACAGGGCGGTGCTGGCTTCCTTGGGGGCGCTACCCATCCCCTACCCCCTTAATTTCCCATTTGTTATTTCAGCTTCTCAGATTGCTCCTCCCCCCAACCTCTTAATTTCGCTTCGCGTTTCATTTAGGCCTGACTGGCGTATCAATGAGATCAGCTACTGTGCAGAGAGATTTCGTAGATTCGGTTACGTTTGACTGAGTCATATGGCTGTAATGCGTATTTTGACCCGTACGTTTGACTGTAATAAGTATTTACACAATCTATTAGACACAAGAGTTAAACTGCATGTACTTCGATGTGACTAGCTATATAGAGATAATCACATACACAAGGCAAATTTCAATACTAAGAAAAGTTCGATCTGGTTTAATTTTTGCTTAGTATAAATACAATTTAAAAAGTTTGGCGAATCAGAAACCCCGAAAGCTATACTACGTTGTCGCACGAGAGATTAAATAAGATAATAATTATTCTATGTCGTATTTAGTTGTACGGAAAACGACTGTTATATTTTAATTATAAAGAGTGAAAATGCAGTTTTTCGAAGAGACGTAATCGCCACACTAGAAACTAAACTAATTTTGTATGAACAATGATGTTCAATTAAAAATGCTGTAATATTATTTTAAGAATTATTGTGTACGTTTGATTTTATTTAGTTTCCTATGTGTTGCCAACTGTACCAATACAAATTTATTCTCAACGAATTATACATCATATTATAAAGCTTATAACCATTGTAAAAATCCTTCGGCGCTGGTGTTTATGCTCATGATATTCGTGTGACAATAACTACGCATACGTTAGTGTTCATTTCACCCTAGGCCTTAAGTAAAGTTGTCAGCCATTAACAAAGAAGAAACTATCTTCTGAGCTTCCCTAGACTACGGAGTGTTATATAAAATTACTTACTATTTGAACGTTACATATACGAAATTGATGTAATTAATATAGATAACATGTAGCGGTAACAAATTTGATCGATTTTCACAATTTTAAAGGACTGTATTAATAAGAAAATTAAAAAAATTATTTTGGCACTCAAACAAACAACATTTTGAAACCATTAAAATAAATATACATTATATATGCTTGATTAACTGTCGATGTGAGACCAAAAATACATTTCACGTCGTAACACTCTTTCAGGAGTTGAACTCAAAAGAAACTAGCAAGACAATTTTTATACAGGTTTATAGGCAACTTGTTAAACATACGTGCATAAAGGTATCTTATCTACTTATTAATAATCACCCCAAAAACATATTTAAACCTGTGCCCTTCTTGAGCGCCAAATTTTGAAGAAAAAATTCCCTCCTTACATAGGATATACTAAAGTTTCGTGCTACTACGACAAGTAATTGGATTGTGTGTTTACGAGTCAGTCGGTGAATAAAGCTTTCAATGAACATATATGTTTTGGGAAATATACATCTTCAGCAACATTAATTCTTAACATTTTTAATTCACGTGGCAGCAATGAATGATAATAACTAAAAATAATAGCATATGCTAGTGTAATGAGAATACAATAAATCATATTGTTTGAATCCCTACTCAGTAATGAGACACAAATTAAGCTGCCAGTTACAGACTGGTAAAACAAAAAAAGCGCGCTGCTACCATGAAAATCATCCCAAACAATTCATTACAACGTTACCAGATCGCGCACGAAAATACTTTATTGATAAAATAGTTCAATTTTACTGATAAACAGTTCAAGACAGCTACGTTTAAAAAATGACAGGAGCTCGACGTTGTAACTGCAATAGGCCTAAGTCTAAACATCAAGTTAAAGTTATTTAAATAAGAAAGTTCGTTAACATTCATTACACTTAATTGCTACAATGTCATACATTCCCATTTATAAATTATTTTACTTTGCTCGGACAGCGTTCTGTCCTATTATATATTTCACTCTCAACGAGAACAAACTGTACATTTTTGTACGGAAGTAATACTAACATTTACGCCCCTTTGAAAACTGTAAACCATTAAGCCGATGTCACAATAAAAGTTGTAAGCCATGGCAAACAGAACAAATTTTGCTAAAACACTTTTCGGTTTTTAAACAAACAATAGTACTCTAAAATAAATAATATAATCGGGACAAAAAATAACTTACGATTTATCTAAACATAGACCTACTATAACATTAATGTTTGTAAAGTGTGTGTTACTATAGGGTCTACTATTTAACCGATTAAGATGTAACTACGATGAATTTTTGTCCTTGCGCCCGCGAAGGTTTCTAACAAATACGCTATGTATATGGGGAGCAGAGAGTAAAACGGGACAGGGGGTATTACGAGGTACCCAAAAAATATATCTATTAACATTTGTTCCGTAAACCGCTCATTAATGACCCTCGACATTATTTTACACAATTTTTGTTTCACAAAATATTTATTTGAAAACTTTAAAAAAGTAATTTACAACTTTCAATATTATTATCAATATTGATATTATTCCTTAACTTTATAAATTAGAAGTGTCGAAAAGGTTTTATAAAAAACTTTCATTTTAAAAAATTGCTATCCTTTTTTTTTAAATTTAGTAATTGAAAAGATATTGCAAATTGAAATACATACTTTTAGAAATGATGATAATGTGGAGTACTTAGAATGAACCTTTGTAAAACTCAGAGAGGCATTAAATTAGAAACCAGGCGAGCGAAGTCGTGGGCAAATGCTAGTATTAAATAATTCTTATAGGCTATAAGTACATGTATAATCGCCATTTTAAAATTGTAGTGATAAAGGAATTTTCTCTCTCTCTCTTTCTGAAAAGGCAAAATATTATTTATAATAAATATTCTATGCTCTTCTACTTCCAGTTTCCACGTAAAAGACCTTTCGTAACGATTTCAATAAAACGTCGGCTCTGAATATTCTCTACGAGTTTTTTTTAATTAGCTCGCGCTATTTATTCGCCCAATTAGTTCGACTGATCCCCCCAGCGCTCTGGTGCTAGTACTTTCATTTGTGGGCCTCGTAGGGATTGTTGGGGAAATGGAGCGCGAACGATATATAAATACTCGCAGCGAGGGGTCGATGCAACAACTAGAGTTGCGTGGTAACAAGTGCGCCGTATTCGGGCGACACAGTATGCTGACAAGGGCTCTGTCACTCGACAATCTGCGCTCGCGTTCACCTGCTGCCGGGGGATAAAAAACTACAGCTTCAGCTTGTTTACCCTCGAGGCCTGATTCACTGTGACACTGGCTGGAAGAGAGTCGAAGCTACAAGCTCCTTTACACCAGCTTCGTTGTCAGCTGATTTGTCCCGTCCTGTTTTACGCTGTTCAGTGTTTACAGTTAGTGACGATACATCCACACCCAGTATGCACATGGTTCTGAACGTGGAAATAAACTTGTTCATGCCAACTCCAAATTATTTCAGGCCCTTTCCTATATTTATTTACGGGATTCGCTTACACGCTTAATTAATGCTTTTACTCCGAAACCAAGAGGCACTTTACATACATATATGCATGTATTCGTGTATAGTCTACATACTTACATACACATGCATACATACTTACGTACATACACACATGAGTGCATACATACATACGTACATACATGCATACTTGCATAGAGTATGTACATACATACATGCGTTCATTCGTACGTAGATACATACACAAACATATACATTCTTTGTTAGAGAGGCTAACGTATCTCCAAGGAATTATGTACGCATTATAAATAAACTGTTGAAAAGAAAGTACTTGCACGCAGTATGAAAGACTTTGAATGACACAGTAAAAAATATTTGTAAATTTACAACACCGATAGGACTGTTAAGAAAATAGGTATTGTAAAATTTTCCCCCATAAATAATATATTATAACCTTCCTAGGTAATTTAGATAGAAATATAGATGTAAATTTCATAAATGTTCAATTTTTTATGGTAGGTGCTACTAATACTGAGTAATAACACTGGAATTTTTTTGTTTTTGGATACTTTAAAAACTGCGAATTCAGTATGTTAGTCCCACGAGACATTCCAGCTTTATGTTTATGAAACTCGCGCTTGGTGTCCTCTATGAAACAAACCGCACACCGCCGCGTTTACAAGAAACTGCGACCCACGAGCGTCTACCCTTGGTGACGAGAAACGAGCCGTAAAACAGACTTGTACGAAATTCGAGGCTACCACGCCTGCGACCGTGGCAACCGTTGGTACACCAACACCTTGGTGGCGAATAGGAAGAAAGCAAATCTTAATCAAATATGCGGAATCCCGCGAATGGAGACGAGGCTCTGGGGCCCCGTCAACTTCTTGTGACGGCCACGACGAAAGTACCTCCAAACTCCCTAGCCAACCAATAATATTCTCGGTGGGCGGCTGACAAAACTAAACCCGACCTCTCCTCAGTATCGGTTTAATATCTCTTTTCAAAATTAACACAGGTTAACTTTTACATATGCTCGAACTTATTTACAAAATTTGGGCCGTTTATGATATCTAATAATAATGTTAATATTAAATTTAACTGCAGGGGGTAGGTGAAGCCACACCACTGTGCTGACCTACTTTAGCCTCTGAGTTCTGTTTCCCATACCAGCTCAAGGCCACGGACTAACTCTTCACCTATATTTCCAGCTTTCTCTTCTCCTCGGCGTGGAAATATGTGTTCTTTTCTACTGTAACTGGTTTTCACGTGAAAATAACTAGGGACATCTGCAGTTTTGCTTCGTTGTTATTGGCAGCTCGTCTTTGTAGAAAGACGTACCTCATTTGGCCGTGCCTATCGGAATAAGGTTACTGCGCAACCACATGTCTGTGATTTTCAGTAAAACGTTAAGACACGTGAGCGATAAAAACATCCAATCACTGACACGAGGTACTGAAGCAAACTGATGCAGAAATCTTTTCATAAAAAAACAAGGGTCCCAAAAATAACACATGATTAGAGATGATGGTATATCGCGAAAATGTTTTGTGCCAACATAGCCTTGAAAACACTGACACAACGTAGCTGTCTATAGACAAATAACGTGCATCAAATATTAAAATAGCGGTATTCTTATTGGCTCAGTCAAATAGGGCAGTAGCTTCGCGTACAAGGAAAAGCCAGTAATCTTTTGATAAGCTGAACGTACGTTGAAGCCTAGCAAATAGTCAAGTTTTCCCGCGATAAACCATCATCTCTACACATGATTACAGATCCGGAAATTTCGTGAATTCATTTCAGAAGACGTTAGATTTTAAACTCCTGTGCACATTACCTACTTCCCATACTCGAGTACTGTAAATGAATCATGTCACTAAGAACTGTGAACAAATAACAGAGCCAATGAGAACAGAGTACACACGGGACTGTGGAATCTAGCCAGCAGGTAATCGAACCCATGAATTCTCGGTTCTCTACACATAATTAATTTACAGATGAGAAAAATTTTCGTCGTCATCCTTGTTACCGAAATGTCTATTTAGACTCTTAAAGTCTGGTGACCTTAAGTGTCCTGTAGTGGCGAACAGTGGTTGTGTTCCAAGGCGTACGGTATAAGCGGCGACTATACACTTAGGGCCATATCTATAAACGTCTCTTGAATGACAACCAAATGCTATCCCCATAGAGAAAGCATTGGTGAGCAGTTGGTTGTCATTCGAAAGAGGTCTATAAATACGGCCCTTAGGGTCGTATCTATATACTGCTTTCGAATGACAACCAACTGCTCACCTATGCTTCCTCTATGGGGATAGGAGTTGGTTGTCATTCGAAAGCCGTTTATAGATACGGCCCATAGAGCGGCTGTGTTGCACAAACCGAGGTATGTTGCTGGAGAACTATACCTTGCCTCTTGTACCCCTACGCTACACTGTAAAAAAAGTTAGTAATGTTACTCATCATATGTACGGTAATATTCCCCAACCTTGAGAGGAAAATCTTATTTCCGAATATGTGCGGACATTTCCGCTAGGTAGTGTATTCGCCACACAAACCACTCGGAAGTTTCGCTCGCGCGTTATGTCAAATTGTCCTAGAGGGCTTGCGCCAATATGTAATGAAAAATTACATTACCAGTTGAGTAACTTTCCTTGACACGTGTTGAGTAATTTTTCTTCACTTGTAGAGGTAATTAGCTTCCATTACATGTAGAGTAAATTTACCTAAACTTTTTTTACCTGTATCCATGGGTGTCGCAAGCTCATAATTTTTGCCGGTGGGGGGTGGGGAGAGACTGAAATTTATTTAATAGTTGAGGAACACACACCGGCAAAAGAAATTTTGGGGTTCCAAGATGCAAAATGGGGTTATTTAAGCGTTTCTCATTCCTAAAATATGCTAATGAAATAGCTGGTTGAAATAGCGATTACCTTTTTTAGAATTTTTTTTTGTGAACAGATTTAAAAAAACGGTTAACATAGGTACATGTTGGAGCTCTATACACATCACAAAATGATGAATTTAAATACCAGTAGAAACCCGAAAGTTAGGAATACTCCATGCTGCGCCACCGGTGCCCTGCAGTAATCAGGTGTGAGTCACTTGCTCGCACAGTGTTGCCAGGTCAAAAACGGTCAAATTACCGTCAAATTGACCAAAACTTCCCTTTTGTATATACATACATTAATGTACGTGTAATTATATATGTGTATGTATGTAGAAGAAAACAGATGAAAATAAAAGTTGGCCAGAATGATAGCTGCTGGAAAAAAAAAAAAGACCAGAAAGATACAGTTATTAATGTCGACATTATCTGCAATTTTTTGCTTTCGACAGCACCATCCAGCACGTATTGAACTAGATGGTCGGCATTTCAACTATCTTCAAACGATGGGTTTCAAGTAAGAATTACCAGTGGCTGATCTGTTGCAAAGCTTATCACACAGCTCGTGAAATCTAATACATCAGTACTAAAATACAAATTCAAATAAAAGAGAATGTAGGCCTACGGTATTGAGTTATTGAAATTATATAATTTGCACTAAAGAAAATGAATGTCCTTGATTAGAAAATGTATTTAAGTTATTTTAGTAAATGTCGGTAATGTTTAAAAATTCCAGTTTTTTTGGGAGTTTTTCCCTTCTTCCTGCCGACTACCGAAAATTCCTGAAAAAAAAAAAAAACTGGAAATTTCCCGCCATCTGGCAACACTGTCGCATCTCTGCGGGGCCTAGTATCCACCGGCAGTCTTGTAACAGGAAGTGGGTATCAGTTGAGCGTGTTCCGGCTTGTCTTGGAAGCGAGACAGCCGCACATCTCGCCCGCGCAGCAGTTCTACTTCTGTCTAATGGCCGTCGCGACATCCCGCATCTCCGAGTGGAAGTCGTTAGCGATTAATCTGCCCCGGGAAGAGGAGGGGAGGTTGCGCGCGGGAAGGGTTGCCCGGGGGGTGGGTGAAGGGGGATGGGCAGGACTTAATTTTCCTCTCTCGTATTTTTATCACAACTGCGCGAGATACGCAAATGTGCATTTGTAAATTACAGCTAGCCCTCCCGGCGTTATGGGCTATGAAGTTTTGAAACCGGAGTTAACTGTTCGCCTGACTTTTGCTAAATTGTTGTTCTGCTTTTGACTTTGGACGGCTGCCGACAGTGCTCTCTCTCTCTCTCTCTCTCTCTCTCTCTCTCTCTCTCTCTCTCTGTCTGTCTCTCTAACGTTATTTGTTCAAGTTTCTTCCGTTATACAAAATGGAGTACGGATAATATCATGCGCCTGCTTGTTCGACGTGTGTCGAAAAATGTTCTTAGCGCCGCGATAATTGTGTGCTATAAAATGTAATCCAATATCGTTTGTGAATCAAATTAAAACCCCCT
This sequence comes from Medauroidea extradentata, assembly GCA_003012365.1. Classification (NCBI taxonomy): domain Eukaryota; kingdom Metazoa; phylum Arthropoda; class Insecta; order Phasmatodea; family Phasmatidae; genus Medauroidea; species Medauroidea extradentata. Next base: position 28,459 of record PNEQ01078362.1, on the reverse strand, counting down.
TTTTACTATTACACTGTTTTATGTAATATCGTCAAGACGTAAAAAAACTTCCTAAATAGTATTGGAAGTTAATAATCCATACAGTGTATGGAACTATTATTATTAGAACAAACGAACAGCATTGGTAGTATAAAATACTTGTAACGTTGAATACATTCAACTGTTTCTAAAAATACAGGTTGTTCGGAAATTCATATTACAAACCTCTAGGGCTAATAGAGGGGACTGAGAAGACAATATATTGAACAGAAAGACGTGCGGGATAGCAGTGATGTTATTCTCACTAGAAAAGTCAAATGATTGACGCCTGTGCACAAACACAAGCATGCCAGTAACCATGAAGCAGAGGTACAGCTGTGAACGTGAGGCATTGAAACAACGTGTTGCGTAATTCTTTTCACCAAAAATCACTGGCTCAATCAATCGGCAAGAATAATGCACTCCAGCTCAGTGGCTTCCGCATAAATAAGTCCACCCAGACGCCCACCTTATAGTCACGACAGACATTACAGGTTAGTTGAACGGTATGCTAGTAGAGGCGATAAGACAGGCAGTGAGTGAACAATAGTCGCCCTTAGCACCCGCACATTCTCGACCACGGTCGCGCAAAATAATTGCTGACAATTTCACCTTCATAAAAAGCACAGAATAAAACTTTTTTCTATTTAAATAAAACACTCTGAAATTAAAATAATTTTTTTAAGTACAAAAATATTTTACTTATTTATTAAGTTTTTTTGTTTAAAGTAACTGAATTTGTATCATACAGCATTGTTATTCACTGTGAATTTTTCCAGTTTGGCAAGTGAGTTTGTTTGAGTGTCGTCCTTAAAACGGAAACATGCAAAGTTTGGCTTTAACGAGCCATTATGCAAAAACTATGCAAGATAAAAAAATTCACTAGAGCAAAATTTAGTCACGTTTTGTGTCTAAAATAAGAAAAGAAATATCTGGTACAAATAAAAAATAAAAACATGATGGTGAAAATTGCTGTACACCCAGACGCTTCACAAGCGCTGCAGTGTGCTCGTAAATACGTTTATTTTAGTGAAACTATTCCATATGTGTCCATTGTGCCACTGTACGAAAAGAAAACACACTTCTGACAGGGGCGGAATATCATTATAAGGCACCATGTTCATTAAAAAGAAACTGTGTTTCATGCCTTACATAATAGGTAAAAACGGTCTTTTCATACTGCTGCACTACAAAATGTACTAACCAGATGTGTGCGAAGCTTAGAGTGCACTGAACTTTCTTTCAGACTTTCCACCAATAAAATCATATGGTCACTTCTTTAAGTCCCGTAGTAAAAATATATCGGCGGAAATCCTGCACGCTAGCTCAACGCTTGTGGCGACGCGGTATTTGATGCGCGTATCAAAGTCGCCCTTATAGCTGCGTCGCTTTCTAACAAGCAAAACCGCTTAAGAGTGCGTGGTAGATAAATAAATGCTGAAAACAGCAATTGATTTCTACGCTTTTTTCGATGCCAATATGGATAAAATACTCAATGACAATCCTAGATAATGGTATTTGCCAACTTTATGAGTAAATATTTATCCAGAATTACTAATCCGTTACGCGTGATCTCTTGCGCCGCAGTTAAATGCGCGAGGTACTGGCGTCAGAGATTGTGCCTTAGACGTTCATAACACTGGAAACAATTTTGTTTAAAACGTTGGCTAAAACTATTATCTAGGATTGCTATTGTTTTATTTTCGCAAATTGGCTTCAAGAAACCTGCAGTTATAGATTAATACTTTTAGCGTTGAATTATGTACCACGCACTCTTAAGATAGGCGATGCAGTTGAAATGAAACAATTGCCGCCATCTTGTATTTTGTTATTGCGTCTATTTCCGATTTATTGTATTTTCATTTAGTCATGATGTGACATACTGTATTAATTATAAAATTATGAAGTCCACTATTAACATAATTACTTATGGGATTATAGAAAGGACATGTTTAAGTCCAACTTCAACAGTCCAACAAGCTAAATAAACGAAACTATTTTACAAATGATGTATTGCCTAACCTGTTATATTCAACGTCCTCGGCTAGAATAGAAAGATGATCTACTTTCTTGTGGATGACTTAGGAAAGGGATAATTTCTGCCACCAGTTGCGCTGCGGCATGAAGGCTGTTTCATGCCAACGCTTATGGAGAAAACAAAACACTAACGAAGTTTTCTCCATAAGCGCCTGCCTGACGAAGCTAAATGTGCTACAATAAATCGCTAACAATAGTTATTACAAAATTGAAATTAATCCAAGATGGTGGCGGATGTTCTACCATAACCGTGTTTGCCAACTTTTCTACATAATAGAGGCGCTTTGGAACGTTCACGTTGGTAGCGTATATCAGCCAAAATTTTTGTTTAAGTTTTTCGAAACGTTACCCGAATAAACTTTACCTGTGGTCGAACGTTCGCCTGCCAGCTTCTCGATCAACTCCTCACTCACCCTGCTCGACAACCGGGCAAGTGGCGTTTAACAGACGAAAGCCCGCCATTTGGAGCTTAAAAAAATACACATAAAAGAAACCACAAGAAATTGAAACTGAACACACTGTGTTCAAAAAAATATCGAAGAAACATGCACGAAACGATCATTACATTTGAAAATGAATACAATAAAGAAATAAAACAATGTTCTGCGGAAGTGGCACTTATCAAAAATTTTTTAACATGTATAATACATGCGTGCTTTTTTTGTTCCTGTCAACATAAACCCTGAACAGTATTACAGGCGTTCATAAAATACCATGGTTCGACGAAATGGTCATTTGACTGAGATAACCTATGATCTATGAAAGAACTGTGCAATGGATGTGCGTGACTGGGATTTAGTTGCTTGGACGTACTCCATTGCGAAATGAATGGCTGTCAAAGAAAACTAAACAAATAATAGAAAACCATAAATAAGCAGAGTATGTTTTAGTCAACGGGATACGTATACACAGCACAAAATTCCAAAATGGAATCGGGACCAATAGAACTAGGAACCAACAAATAATAAATGAAAATAATAAAAAATAAAAATTAAAAAATAAAAAACCAACTAACATTCTACACAACGATTTTTCTGTTCGTGTCTGATATCTACTGTATTTTTGTTTCGTCTCATTGTTGTGTCGCATGTTACTTGTTTTTAATTTTTGTTTTAATTTTTTATTATTTTAATTTAGTATCTGCTTGTCCCTTGTTTGATTTGACCCAATTCCATTATGGAATTTCATGTCGTGTTGGTATCCCGTTGACTAAAGCATACTCTGCTTATTTATGGTTTTCTATTATATGTTTAGTTTTCTTTGACAGTCATTCATTTCGCAATGGAGTATGTCCGAGATAACCTACCCTACTTCCGCGGGTGAGTTATAGAAAGCGCAACACAGAGCTAGGAGGAGAAGGAGTTGTTCCACCCGCCAAGGCGTGGGGAGCTGACAGGACGTGATCTTGGTCGGTGGGATGTGGAGAGCTCTCGATTGCTGCGGGTTATTTCCCATGCGGCGGCAGCGATGGTCCCTCCCCTCACGTCCTCCCACCAACCAAGCAGCCTTCAACCCCCAGGGTGCTGTGGGGAGGGGAGGGGAGGTAGACGTCGACGGCGACCCCAGGACTAGTCGCGCACGGGCGGCGCGGGCGTCGTGACGTCACGACAGGCGAACGTGGCCACGACTGCGGCTGGGTAATGAGTTGGCAGCTGCTGGAGTCCTCCCTCCCTCCCCTCATATCACTCCCCCTCCCCCGGGTCGTGTGGATGTGTCTCCAAGACCCGGCTAGCCTAGAGCTAGACCGCCGAAATTCCCGCCGGCCTCATACATAAACATGAGAAGCAGACACTTCCCTTATCGCAGGACGGAACAACTGCGAAGGACGTTATGTGAGGTAGGGTTGGTAGAATAAGGGGGGAGGGGAGTGTGTGTTCACTACCAAGTTGCCGGCATTCGCAGGGTTCTCAGATGCTCCACTTTTTTTTTTATCATTTTCGCGACAGTAATTTTTTAAAGCTTAAACGGTATCAAAAATATGTTTGCCATATTTGTTTTAAACGATTTTCGCCAAGTTAATGATATTTTTTCAAGTTAGTATAGTTTTAGTCAAATTGATAAATAACGAATATTCTTATTTAGAAACTACCAAAACTGATTTGTGATATCTACTCTTGTTTAAGCTTAAAAAAATCTTGAGAACATTGGAAACAAAGGGAGCATGGCCTTAATTCTACTACACATTAAGGCCACGATAAATACTTTTTCCTTCAATAGTGCAAAAAAAAGTAACGTTATGACTAAGTGCAATCATACGATGCACAATTATATGTTGGCATTTTGCCATATAATGCAACGGTCGTTCTCCAAAATAAATGTTTTGCTTGATTTTGGGTTATTTTCATAACACATTGGTAATAATTTGGGTGCGGAAATCTGGAAAAAGTGGAGATTTATTACGTCCAAAAAATATCTATAAATTATTATAAATTTATAATAAAACAATGAAGGATTATTTGATATAAAAATATGGTGCTATAAAATATACATTTTAAAAATCATCGTGAAACTGTTGGTGTGACCTTACGTAATTCAGTGTTATTAATTTGGCAAGGGATAATTTCTTCCGCTAGAAGCACTGGTATCGGCAAGGGAGTTATTTCATGTTGGTTGCATATGAAGAGAACTTCGGATGCAAAAACCGAACATTGTCGAAGGACGAAGTTTTCTCCATAAGCGTCAGCATGAAGTGCCCTCCTTATAGGCTGTTCACCATAAACTGAGCACGCAGCGGAACTTGTAATTATTTATAAATACGTCTTATTGGACAAATTTATTTTAACTTTTGAGAGTGTTGAAACGTTTACACTCGTATTTTAGTTTTTATATTAAAAATAGCAAAGATAACTTTAAAACGACTGAAAGGAAACTTTATGCAGTGCTCACTTTATCGTAAACGGCCTATGTAAATACCAGTGCTACTAGTGGGAGAAATTATTTCTTGCCAAACTCGTCCATTAAACATTATATTATCTTCCTGGCCTGCAGTAAAATTGTCCTTATCATGATCGACGAACAAATAATACACACCTGACTCAATGAAGAAGTGGATCCACCGAAAAAATTGACTTAATTGTTACTGTCATAAATGCCTATTATTATATTACTATTGAGGAGCACCAAAAGCAGTGTTGGATATATATATATATATATAAACATAGGCCTATAAATATAAACAATCAAAATTACACACACACACCAACACACACACACCTACACACACCACACACACACACGCATGTATATATAATATATATATTTGTGATTTTGATTGTTTATAGTGACGTTTTAAAAATATCAAATTATAGCTCCCTGGTGATAAACTTATAATCCGTAAGGTCTGAATAATAATTGTGATGTAATTAATTCATCAGAGCAATCACAGAAAGTGTACCTAAACATAAATGATGACGAGTATTATTTTAAAACGCTGCGATAAAAAAATTTAAGTTACTTCAATGAAAATAATGATACGATTTTTAAACACGAAACACACCTCAAGGGATCGTTAATACACATTAACGCTAAAACGTTTACAGAAACTTACAGGTTTATGGACATAATTTAAGAAATAAATCGGTTCCTACACTGAAAAAAAAAGTATAATGGTCCCTGTTAATTTTATTTGTGTTAACACAAAATAATTTTTGTTGGCAACAACGATTTAGTGGTGACATCAAAATGTTTTTTTCGTGGCGAGCACAAAAAATTTTTTTCAGCTTTTCCGTGTCGATTTAAGATATTAACAATTTTGTCAGCTAATATTTAGACAGTGTGGACTGCTTATTATGAGTGTGGCTATGGAGTTCAAATAGAATATAAATATTTGAAACTGCCTACTTCACAACGGATTAAATACATTCACAACTATTACAGACAAAAAAATTATCCTACATCAAATTTCTTAGTAAATATTGCAACAGGAATCATTTATCGAAAAAAAAGTCTCGCGTAGTTTTTTAAACATAAATTTCAACGTTACATTTTAGTCATTAGAAACATTTCCAAAAATTCCATAGTGTGGCAGCACGAGTCTGTACAATTTACGTGAAACTTATTTGTTTGAAATAGAGACAGGTAATTATTCAAACATTGATTCCGTATTAAATAAGGGTGATTATGCTAACCAGAAGCTAGATGGGCAGATAGATAGCTCGGTGGAAAAAAAATCGCACATTATTTAATACTTCTTTGGGTACTGTCCTACCTGTTTATGTGTATTTATGTCGGCCTACGCAGTGCTGTGGTGTAAACACTATGTAATTTACATTTCGTTAAGGAATTATTTACAACGCAAAATCAAATAAATTTTCGCTCTGCTTTCGTTTCTAATTATGTTGTAATTTTCATCATATTCTGGTACTGATAAACAGGATTTTCAAATAATCGGGGTTTGGATTATCTGGGCTCAATAGTGTTTTTCCATAGGTAATGCCCACATTTACTAGGGTACGCACTAAAGGACTTTGTTGAAATATTCAGTAGCAGCATCAGCTATATGTAGCTCGTAATAAAGTGGGCACTTGTCAGATCAACTACTGAAAAGTATTAATGGTTGTTACTTATGCAAATTAAACAATAGTTGTCTGCCCTCCTTAAATTAGCTGCGAATATCTTAACGTCGAGTATTTTTTATAATTGTATTCCATCACTATAGAATGAACTAGTTTTTTTCTAGTTTATATATTTTGTAACCATATTATAACAAATAACTTAGGATTCTATGGACTATACAATTAACTGCAGTGATTATATAATTGTTTAAAATCATTCCATTCGCTGCAGTACACAATAAGTAGAAACTATTTTGTGCCAACATGAGTAAGTGAGTGAGATATTTTGGTCAGCGCTCAACATCGAGGTCTTTAGCGCTGGTGAGGGGTGACATGAGGAGAGTATGGAGCAGCGCCAGAATGAAAGGGCGGGGGAAACGAGAGATCCCCGATAAAACCCGCCCTCCAGCGCCATCGTCCGGCACGATTTCCACATGCGAAAATCCGGGGACCGAACCGCCGGGAATGACACCCGGAAGATCACCTTGGTGGGACGCGAATGGTCTGACCATTCGGCCACCGCGGTTTGTGCCAACATACCTTTGTAAACACTGTACTTTCTTGCAACACGTATGGCTGGGTGATATACGTCTGGCACTCCGTATTTGTCTGCAGACCAGTAACAGGTATAAAATAATACAATAGCGGGATTCCTATTGGCTCTATATTCTACAATTAAAAGCCAGTAATTTTGTGTTAGCTGAACGTACGTTGAAACCCAGCAATCAGTCAAGTTTTCCCGCGATTTAAACCACCACCTCTAAAAGTTAGGAATTTATGGTAAAATGTTTTGCCCCACAATCTTTTGTATTTTGTAATTTTTCACATAACGACTCATTGACAGTTATATGGGGCCGCGGTGGCCGAGTGGTCAGACCACCAAGGCGATCCGGGTTCGATTCCCGGCGGGGTCGGGCCCCGAATTTTCGCGTGTGGGACTCGTGCCGGTCGATGCCAGTTGTTCGGCGGGTTTTCTTGGGGATCTCCCGTTTCCCCCGCCTTTATCATTCCGTCACTTCTCCATCGTAGGGCTTCATCTCATGTCATGTGTCAGGATATCCAGATGCCTACGTGTGTCCAGTAGAAAATCTGTACTCGAGGTACGATACCCTGCCCTCGGGTACCCTCCCAATACGATATTTATTGTTTACAGACAATCCATTTTAGTAAAATTTAGGTTATAATTCGAAATGTTAACACTGCTCCCCTCTATCATTAGAGATAATGGTTTATCGCTGGAAAATTTGATAATTTGTTGGATTTCAACACAAGTTCAGCATACCAGAAGATTACTGGCTTTAGGTTGTACTTGCAGCTGTTACCCTATTTGACTGAGCCAATAAGAATCCCGATATTGTACTATTTGATGCATTATATTGGTCTGGAGACAGCTAGGTTGTGTCAGAAGTATATATCACCGAATCGTATATGTTGCAAGGAACTACAGTATGTTCAAGGTTATGTTGGCACAAAATATTTTCGCGACATACCATCATCTCTATCATGTTGGTTACATTTAACTTTGTATAAACTTGAGGAAACGTTCTTATTCGCTTATTTATTTATCCGTGTAACTCTCCTCTGTAGCGAAGTCTCTAGTGTTAAGCCATTTTCAATGGTTTACAACACGTAACATGGGAGTTCCCTTAGGAATCCAGCCGAGAAACGAAGCGTCCGTCACATTTCTCACGTGTGAAAACTGGAAACGACCTCTCTGGTAATTGAACCCAGATCGCCATAGAGGGAGGCGGCGAGTGAGTGAGATATTTCGGTCAGCGCCCAACATCGATGTCTTCAGCGCTGGTGAGGGGTGACATGAGATGAGTGTGGAGCGGCGCCGGAATGATGGGAGGAGGTAACGGGAGATCCCTGAGAAAACCCGCCGACCAACGGCATCGTCCGGCACGATTACCACATGCGAAAATCCAGCGACCAACCAGAGGGAGACGGTTGGTTTGACTCCTGCACCAGCACCACCTCGGTTCCTTCATTCAGAAGCCATTTACTTTAAAAATTTACATTTATGGGACAAGTGCTGGGAAGTTTTTTTTTTTTTTTAACCTGGCGTAGCATAATTACTATGATAGCGACATCCTAGTTACAAAAACCCTTGACGTACTTTCAACAGGTTAAATTTTACTCTGTGTACTGTAACATAATATTAATCTGTAGTAATAGGCTACGTGTAAAATTGTATTTATGTACATGATAAGTAAGGGCATAATACGTCGATTTTATGAAGCGATAGCTTACTACTGCCTTGAAAATATAAGTTAAAATTTCATAACTTAAAACTAGGCGTTATCTAGAAATGTAAATATATTAATGATATTTCAGAAAGTTAACTTTCAGTTACAGCTATTCTTTCTTGTTGCATTAGTACAAGCCGACCCTAATCACACTATTTTTTTGCTGCAGTTGCAGCGCGTAATTTCGATGCAGTTTAGCTATTCTGATCACGTGACTGCATCACGCTGCAGTCCTTCGACGCGTACTTTGCCGATGTTGGTACTGTTACTGGCCATTTTCTATGCCCGTTTGTTCGACGTTTCTGCTGCTTCTTCTGTTGCATTTTTTTTTTTTTTTCATTTTGCCGTTAACACTGTATTGCCAAGATGAGTGTTCTTGATGTTCCTGCCTTTTTGGCAGATTTTGACATTAAGTTGCCAATATTTACCTTTTTTTACATGATGTAGCAAGATTTATACTGTAACGTAATAAAAACTATATTACTACATTTAAAAAATGTTTAATTGTGGTTGCTTCGTCTGTAATTTTATTAAGAGTGATTCTCTTCGCCCTCGTCTGGTGAGTAATTTTCCTACGAGAAGTTTTATAGCCCAGTCGAATTTCATCTTCATTACATATATTTTTTTATTAATATATGTGTAGTGAGGGTTCGCGTGGTGGCCTATTCACGTGCTGGACTATTCACATGATGGCCTATTCATGAGCTAACCTGTAGCCTCAACTACAGATGTCCAGTCATTCTGGCCTATTTTGGGGCCTTTTCTGGCCTCTTTTACCTTCTTTGTTTCGCCGCTGTAACTAGGAAGTATAAAGTCATCCCAGTGTTCTGTACTCTTCTACTGCGGACTTTGAACACATAAGCCGCAATTAAATTTGCATTTTAATCTATAAATTACAGCTGTCAGACTTACCTTTTATTAAATGTAATGCTTTGTATGGTTTTAATAATTAATTTGAATATTAATAGCAATCTAAAAATTTTATGATGCCTTACGGATGCATCCAATTTACATATAATTTGGTTTTTAATAATTTATTACGTCATTGATTCGGACGTACAGTATTTATTTAGCCTACTGAATGGGCATTAATTGTTTTAATATTTTTTGACTGAATAAAAAATTTAATAACCAATTTATAATTATATTTATCTGCAAGATTTGCGATTTAATAATATCAGTACAATTGCAGTACTAATGGACTATTTCACCGATGTCAATTAATTTTTGTGAATTTGATTTGAAAAGAAAACAAAAGAAAATATCTAATATTACAATGAAACTTAAAAAATTACTTTGAGCAACCACAAATTTCAGAGTTTTTGATTAATATATTTCCCTCTGGTGTCAATTGTTTACTATGGCGAAAAAACCTATTTGTTTATTCAAACAATTGTTTTTCTTTGCCCGTGTCTACAGTAGCCCAGCATTGAGTTAAACGTGAATTGCTTCCAATTTACTACTGTTTGTTTACAGCAGCTTCCTTTGGTTTTTCAAGTGTTTGTTAATGCGCCAGCTTCTGTTATTTTGTAAGTTTTATGTTTTATTTGGTGGGTATTTTGTAATGTTTCTCGGCTAGGGGCTGCTGTTTTTTGTCTTACGATTATTTGCTAATTTAAAATTATTCATTATTGTACCATACACACCGGCCAATTATGACTCATCCTATATACGTTCCCAAAATTTTTACCTTGCAATTTCAACAGATAATCAATGTAAGGGCCTCAACCACATGCAGGTGAACACCTCAGCGACTAGTTTTTTCGAGAAGACGGAGCCAGATCTTACAGTTAAACGGTTCTTCTCAGCACCCATTATTACCTGCATTTACATGCACCCCAGCAGATGAGATCTCATCGGCTTCATCACAAATGCAAAGTGCAACTGTGAATAACGTTTTGCGTTAAACGCGGTCCGTGGTGTCGCTTGCATGGATCGTGTTACTTCCATGCACTTCTCTGCTCACGGAACTCATTCTATTCCTCTCACGAAGCTGATTGTTTTCTGGCCAGCCGTCACGACTGTTGAGCTGCAGGTAACTAACAACAAACACCTTGTGTTAATTTTTACCGCTTTTTTTTTTTTTTTTTTTTAATTACGGGCCGATGGCAAACATTGCACTGTTTGCTGTCCCATCTTAAGGGGCGCGGGTCACCTAAGTTTTCAACGTTTTTATTTATTTTTATATTTGTACCAGATATTTTTTTCTTATTTTAGACATAAATTGTGATTAAATCTTCCTCTTTGGAAATTTTTGTATCTCTTTAAGTTTTTGCCTAATGAGTTGTAAACGTCAAATTTTGCACTTTACGGTTTTATGCACGCCACTAAAACCAACTGACATACCAAACCGAAAAAATTCACAATGTATAACAATGTCGTAGGCTATGATTTGACATATATGAAACGAAAAATAAAATATTTTTGTATTTAATAAAAAATGCTGAATTTTAAAATGAAAAATTAAAAATATCAACATTTTTTTTTAAATACTATACATATTTCAGTTTTTATATGTGTCAAATTACAGCCTACAACATTGTTATACACTGTGAATTTTTTCGGTTTGTTATGTCAGTTGGTTTTAGTGACGTGCATAAAACTGTAAAGTGATAATATTGACGTTTACGACTCATTATGCAAAAACTATAAGAGAAAAATTTCCTTACAGGAAGATTTAGTCACAATTTATGTCTAAAATAAGAAAAAAAAATACCTGGTACAAATATAAAAATAATTAAAGAAGTGGAAAACTTAGGTGAACCGCTCCCTTAAGGGGGAGTATTAGATAATTTTATAATGTTTTCAGTTTTCGAGCCATAACATTTATTCAAGTTTTATTATCGAAATTTTCGCTTTGAATGGTATATATTCTTGATAAATTGCTTGACATACATAATACTGGAATCTTTCATTAATTTGTTATGCGTAATCATTGCAAGGGAATTATAGGTTAACATTAAATAATGATTACAAGTCCAATATAAGATGAACATATAACATTATTAAGAGCCCCAAATTCATCACATATATCTTCTATGTCTTAACACTACCACATTTACTGAAAATATTTTAACACAGAAGTTACTGCAGAATATCGACAAATTAAATTTCGCATCTATCTCTCCCGCTTAAGGACGTTGATCCCGTGAAAATTCAAAATGTTATGTTTGTGCAAAATACTGTTCAACTTTTACACATCCGATTACTTGTCATTGCCCCAAATAAAATAGTCCCCATAATTTTAGCATAATCACTCATTAAAGTCCCAAAGTTGTCTTGCATAAACAAGACAATTCATATTGATACTAATGCAAGCAGCTGTTTCGAGACAAAATTGGAGTTACAAAATAATTCATTTTTGTATTTTTTTAATATATGAAAATGAGAAATTTTGCCATAACTTTGAGTTGTGGCTCTTACTAAAGTTTTCGAAACTAACTTTTCTCTAACACGTTATAAAATGCATTGCTACATTACCTTTCAGTTCTTGTAATTTTTAATTTGTAAGTTAATTACTTATTTTTTAATTCTGGCTACACCGTAACGGCTATTTTGTGACTTTCATGAGTGATTATGCAAAAACTGTTGGGCCTAAATTTGTTTATTTGGGGTAATGTCACGTTATCTGATGTGTAAAAGTTGAACAGCGTTTAGCACCAATATAATAAAATGAAATTTTACGGATCCAACGTCATTAATACCGCCCCCATTTTAGATTCCTGAGATTTTTACAGTAGCTCTACATTCTTGTTTATTCTATACATAAGGTAATGTAAGGGTGTGAAATAAAACTAAACGAAAATATTAATATAGCTTAAAAATAAAGAAGTTAATATAATGTGTGGCACTTCAGAACATTAATATCATTAAATTAAACTATTTGTGTTCTACAAGCCAAAATAATGAATCAGTGTCACTACCGTTATAGTTAGGCTGCCCACTTTGGCCCATTTCTAGGTCCTATTATGATCAAACGTACAAAATTAAATCAGGAACAAAGGTTTTTATGGAATTTATAGCGGCGGATGTCCCACCTTGAAATACGATACACCGTTTTTGGAAAATAAATAATGAAGGAATCGGTGTTATTCTAAATATGCTTACCTAAGAGTAAACAAAATCATTCGTGACGAATCCGGAATGATACTTTTAAAACAGTAATTTTTTTTTTGTATTTATGTTGGGATTTTCATCTCGTCGAACGTGATGTCATCAGAGACGGTTACATACATATAACAGCAAACAAGGACATGAACTAGGGTAGGAATCGGCCATGGCCTGGAGCTATTCAGGGAAGCCGTGGAAAACCGAAATCAGGGAGGCCGGAGCCGGATATCGAACCCGGGTCGTCTAGAATCCAGAATGACTGGCTTTAACACTATTTAGAAGCCCTGCGTTTATAATATTTCGTTATTATTTATGGCAAGCAGTTTACTAAGAGTAGGCCATATCTTATGCTTTGTCGAAAATAAAATTTTGATAATACAATCTGAATAATTACTATGGCTCAACAACTGAAAATACAATAAAATTGTCTAACCCCCTTCCCCAAAACTCTCTTAATAAGGCGAAACATTTGTCGCCATATTGGTTTAAGCGACATGGACAAACAAATAAGTCATACAATTTGCATCAAGTATTAATACAATAATTAATGAGATGAGAGTAGTTATCCATAAGCCTAAGTCGTCTGTGGCATAGTAGGTAATAACATACTAATAATAACATACGTTTGACAGTTTGAGTGTTACTGAAGATGTTATCAAAAGTACGATCAAATTTATCTTATTCACCCCAATTGCATAGCCTTAATTCAATTGTTATTTGAAAAAGGACATTTCAAAATTATTAAATCCAAAAAAGGCAGACCGAAAATTGGTGACAAATGGCAAGACATGCGTAAAATTATATTAAAAATTAATCAGATTAATATAAAGTTATTTGCATTGTTGTTTATAGAGATAATTTCTTCAGTTCGTATTTGTATTTAACTCTGCTAAACGTTTAGGCATTAAATTTTGCTTCCAGGAATTCGATAAAATAGTGTTGATAGCGCGTGAAAGCAAGTAATACAACAAATTTGTAGTTTTCTGTTCAGACGTCGTTAATCACAAAATTAAATTATTTACAGAAAAATAAGTGACTGCTATACTTGAGAAATATTTTCTTACTACGCTAAATAATTCTGAAAATTAGGAAAAGGTTGACTATTCCTACAATATAATCCTCCTACAAACTCGGTGTATTTACATCTAGCCCACAACACTCTGTGCAGTTTTGCGTTGCAGAGGGATATCACCTTATCTCTCGCAAGCTTCACGTAAACTGGACGATTGCGACACTTCAGAATTAATCAGGAAATTTTTTCCTAGATTAATCGAAAAATAATAATAAAAAAATGATCAGATCTCATCCGTATCTGAGCGATAAGTCGCGTCCGGACACGTTTCATCCATCACGCGACACAACAAGGCCCGATAAATAACGACCGCTGCAGCGCGTAGTTTTTACGCGCGGAATTATTGCAGCGTGATACGCGGATGGAAAGGTTATAAATCCCCCTCCTACTCCCTCTGCCCCTCCCTCCCTTCATCGTACCGGACAGTTGGCGTGCATAAATAACGGACGCGGGCGGCTGGATCTCTGTTGATTCCTCGGTCTCGGTGGGATTCCCGCGTTTCCGACAGCTTTATTGCGGCGTGCGTGTGGAGACGCATTGCACGCGCGGAAGCCATGAAGGGGGGAGGAAGCCAACCGAATGTTTCGCAGTTTTATTGCCATCTCTCCCCCCTCCCCCTCTGCCCGGGCGTCATCCTCTACCAACAACGTTTCCCCGCGGTTGCAAGCCTGGCAAGTTCTACCGTCGCCCGATTTAATTAAATTTTTCATAATTCGAACGTTTATTCCGTCGGGCTTCGTCGTCTATAGCACAGAACTCTTCAACCGACAAGTCTTACTGATGGGGTTCAGCTGCGAAGTGTTGTTAGTTTTGTAGACGTTTCTAGTGTCTACGTTTTGCTGCCTATTGAAAATGCCCGATAACGGCATGTCAGAGTCGAAATTTGCATGTTAACCTATGACAGCATTCGCACGACTAAGACCAACGGACTTAAAATTAAATAGTTTACAATGGTATCAGATATAAAGTATTTCCTGAAATTAATAAAAAGTCTCTTTATCTACGTTACGTTTTTTTACAATGTTAGCAAAATTATTTTAGGTTTTTTAATGCATTAACAATAAATATGGGTTCTAAGCACTAAAACTGTTCATTTCAATAAATTTTAAAATATGTATAAACAAATGTTTAATTAATTTTTATTTATTTATTTTTTTTTACTGATTTACAATCCGAGATATCTCGAGCAAATAGGCAAATAATCCGTCTCTTTAAATTTCGTTGTAAATTATTTCATTTCAGATAGTCTGCAGATGTTTTACGTGAGGTTATGACGACACTATTTAAACGAAAACTTTTCTGTAAGAGGTAAAGGGAATAACTAAAATTTAAGTTATTTCTTACAAATATAAAGTTTAGAATTTTAACTCTTTAACACGCTTTGAGCAGCAGGAGTTGGGCCGGGAGGGCGGTATATACCAACCTATACATTGTAAATAATTTCAGCGAGTCGCGGTATTTTTATATTTACGAAAATAGCACACTCTTCAAACTATATCACTATATGGTTTCAAAATTCGTCACTCTTTTCAGAAACACGATTTTCGAGTCTTTTAAGGGGGTTAAAAACGGCCTTTTTTTTTAGATTGCCGTACGACGGAAAGTACCAACTGTGATTCGAAAAATACAATACATTTGGTCACAGACTAGGAAAAACGTGATATGGCCTCTACAGGATAACTCACAGCCAAAAAATGCATTATTTAGTTATTTTGTTAATACATCTTGCATTGTAAACAATTTTCTGAATCAGGAACGGAAACAGATTGTTTATTTAAGCTCTCCCGAATAGTTGGTAAACTGAATATATCAGCTCCTGCCATCTTGCAACATAAATAATAACGATACAGCATCGCACGCCAGTTGATTGGCTTTCGTGTAGAGATCATACTGTGTTACTTAACGCTGGTCAGCGGCACCTTTAGCGCTCCATCAATTTTGTGTTTTAGACACACAAACGCAGCCTGTCTATGGAGCCAGTGTGTCAGAACCAACCATTTTGTCTTAATATAATTTCTGCAATAATCTACATTTTAAATATTGTATCAAGTATTCATGCACTGAAAAAGCATACGGCGTAACTTCGTACATTATCCGAAGTTTGCATTTATTAACCACTACAAAATTTCTACTAACAACCTACTTAAAGCCAATATCAACAATATATTTAATTTTGACAGTTTAAGAGAATTTGAAATATAATCACGATCGAACTGCATTAAGACGTTAGACTGCTATGACGGTGGATAAAACTGAGGTTAACATTTAAACATCCGCAAATGAACGATTAAATTTTGTACGTTTATTTAGTAAACAGCAGTAAAATAGCATCGTTACAGCACGAACGTAACGAGTGATATTTGAAGTTATGATGAAAGCAAGAACTAAAAAATAAATTTTTTCAAGAAACTATAAATCACGCCTGTCAGTCATTACGTCATGAAGTCACAAAGCCAACGAATGAATTTCATTTAATTTTATTTTATGTAACCAAATATTGAAAACGTTTAAAACCCACATGTTACAGTTAGCTTTTGTTAGCCCGGTCAATATTTGCAAGAATATGTTTAACGGAAAATGAATAATTGTAAGGATCTGTTCTCTTATACATCTTAATATATGAAACTAGCTGCCCGGCTGCGGCTTTGCCCGCGTGAAATTATGAAATGTAAACAGTAACTCTAGATAAAATATGTGATGAAGGCATTTTCAGCTGACGTACTCATTAACAGTGAACTATAAATTGTCTTAGCTCAGTGAAAAGAGCGCGCGCAATATGCTCGTATGATGTCATAGTAATTCCCATCGCAAAGTCTTGCACGGGATACGAACCCGTAACCCTACCCCTCCCACACCACAAACTTTATACAATATCTGAATGAATGCTTAAAGGCCGGCTGTGATAATCCTTTCGTATGTTTCTTAGAGTAACTATAGGGTAGAGGAAGTATCCTCTATACAGCTGCATACGAAATTGTGTGTTCAACACGTGTCACGTGACTTTAGTGAAATATGCGCGGGAGATTTGAAATAACACTGAGAGAAAAGATAATAATTTCTTAGTAATCACAACCATGTTGGATTATTATGGTACCATATGAACATACAAACTAAGGAGAGCATACGGCCATATTACCGCATAGTACAATTGCGTAGAAATTTCAGAACGACAAATGTAAACAATGTTTGCCACGTTACTGTTTTCCTTAACCCAACTGTTTTTAGTAAAAAGTAAATATTAGCTACGTACTTACTATAAGGTTTTGAACCGAGATCTTGGTGACACCACATGACTAAATATATATTCTGGAAGGTACGCCATGAGTTTCAAACAACACGACTGCATTTTAACGCCGAGAAAACATAAATAAACGACACCAAACTCTCGAGACCATGTTGGACACACATTTGTGACGTCA